>BHFT01011586.1:0-22309 GCA_004320025.1 Laticauda laticaudata
GCTTTGCCCCTTTTATTAGCTTTCATTGCTTCAACCGTATCATTGAGTTCGTTAAGCCCCTGTCACACCCAGCACCAATGGACTGGACAATGAGGATGTAAAACAGAGAGCGAAATCCACTGCCATCCAGGTTTAAAAACATGAATGCTTCCTTCTGTATCACTGCCTCCGTTTTTCTCCGTCTCATCCCTGCCAATCCGCAACTACATTCAATCCGCTAAAAAATGTTTTGAGCTGGCACAAAAACTCTTTTTGACCGCGGAAAATGTATTCAACGTGCACTGCTGCCGCAACGTCATTCATCATGCGGGAACATCTGTTCTACATCATCGGCATGGTTACGCATCGCTATATCTGTAGGAATCCGCTGCCACATCCGCGCAACTCAAAATCCGCTCCCAGCGAAAACCGACAACAGGAGAAGCGAAAACGGACACAATGGAACGGGTACCAGCGCAAAGCATTAGTAGCACAGACCGCCGAGAAAGGATGAAAGCTGGATGACAAGCTCGCATATCAATACAAGCATCTAAAACGAGAAAAAAAGTTCACCAGAGGGACGTAATCCTCAGACTAATCTAAAGATAGTCTGCAGGATATGCCTAGAGGATGCTAAAAAGACACCGAAGGCGAGAAAGACCTATATTTCCTCATAAAAGAGAGGACGAAGATATATCACCCTCGTATCACTTTCAGATCCAGCAGCCACTGCGGCTATGCAGACCTTCTTCAGCCTCATTCTGCGCTCTTGCTCCTTCCACTATCAGCAGTCTCGCACCTATGGGATCAGTCACACACTCCTTTTGCGTTAGACCAACCATCGTTCAAAACATGCGAAGCCATCTACAGGCTCTTTGACCAATTATCTTCACCGATAGAAAAAAGAGGTGTGCGGCCAAGAAAGTTCGATGGTTCTGAACGATGGAACTCAGCGCAGAAACAGCCAGACGTGAACGGTACAGTGATATACAGCAGCTTTTGATGAGAGCTGGAGGAAATGATGACCCCTCATGCAAATTCCAAAACTTCATGAGGATGCCGCCCACCATGATTTGGGCGAAGTTGTGGAGCCCGGCTGAGACCCAGGATTACCAACAGAAGACACCAATCTTCTGGCCCAGGCCTGACCCTGGGCTCAACAGTGGCACTGTACTCTGTGCTCATCTCTGGCCTCCGGACCACGTACCTAGGGAGCACTGCACTATGCTGGAAAAGGTGCCAAACCAAGCCCACATCCAGCATTTGAGGCAGAGAGTGTCGACAGCGCCGATCATCGAACGAATCCTAGAGAGAGCTCCATCCGTGCCCCTCCAAACTGAAAGTAAGGCTGGAAAAGAATTGCAGAGCAAAGTGTATCAGAAGATGGAAATTCCACCCACACCGATTTGAGCCATAGATGGACGAAGCACGTGGCCTGCAAAAGCTCCGCTAACTCGAGTGGTCAAGATATTTCAAACATACAAGGCTTTTCAAGCAAAATACAATATCCTCCTTTCAACCATAAGGTCGGATGAAACTGTATCTACAAAGTTTCGAGTACAATCGATGCTTCAGGCAAGTGGTGCATTCTTCAGGATGCCAATGGTATACAATCGCCAGTCACCCTCAACGGAGGAGCTGGAATGCAACCTCAGTCATGGGCTTCTCATGATCCAAACCCCCACTGCCCAAACGATACATACAATGATTGTGCCACTAACTTCCAGTAAGGGGATAGATAAGTCTCTTCCTCGTCCAGGAACCTACTACCTATGAAGCCACGTACACTTCCCATGATGCACTACATCCTGTGAAAGAGAGGAAATCTCAACTACAGCTGTTCCCAGGGCAAAGCGCGAGATGTGGTCGGAGAACGCACTCTGGCATACCTGGCCAACAGGTATCCACGAGTACTCTCACCACCATGCAAGCATCGCCCACAAGATATGAGCGAGGATCCGTGGAAGCTTGGCTGCATCTGCACAATCTCATGCGCCACCTGCCTACCCAGTGAGTTGGCTGTGGCGTTTGCTGACAAGTAAACAGCTCATGGACCACCAAGCAAGGCAATGTGGGAACATGTGAGCTTGTGGGATCATGGAAGGCAAGAGGCAAAACCGACATATACTGATGGACTGGTGCAACGCACCCAACAGAGGCACTATCACTCTGACAGGAAGAAGAGCAAGCAAACACTCCTTGACAACACTGGATGCAATTCCCCAACTGGAGTGCCAGATGAGAGAGTGGAACAGACAGGATGATATAGATGCATTAACATGGATGCTTGCCTTCAGCCTGTCTCATCACACAATCTGAGACATTTGGGCATTGTATGTTGAAGTGGGACCTACAATATGAACAGGGGCATTTAATAAAAGAGTGAATGATTTATTTGGAAATGTGTGGAATTCATGATATACATTTCTAATTGAAATGAAGGGCCTATAAGTGTGCACCTGGGTTGGTGTGACCATTACATGTCCTCACTATGCTTGCACTGAGGTTCTATCTATTCCTACAGCTATTCACCGCATCCCATAAGCATTACCATCTCTCATAGCTATTAACCCATCCACAGGTATCCTATACCCATCCCACAGCTGATTTACCCATCTCAAAGTATCCTAACCACTTCCAACAAGCTATTTACTCCATCCCACAGGTATCCTAACCATCCCACAGCTATTACCATCCCATAGAGTATGCCTAAAACCACCTTCCACATAGCTATTACCCAATCCTCATAAGGTATATCCACTGCCATCCCGCAGCTACATTAACCATCCCACAAGCATGCAAAAGGCTTAAACCATTTAATCTAAAAGTTTCCACCAAGACTTTGAATTTAATTACAAATAATATTGAAGCAGAGTGTGTGAAGCAAGATAATCCATTAATTAATAACAGAAGCGTAAAAAGAAAACAAGTGACCCCAAGCCTGTACCAAGCAAAATAAAGTTCAAACAGGAATAGCCACCAGTCTTCCTGGCACTCTTCTATGAGTCCACTCTGAGGCTGCCGCTAGTCTCACGGGGTGAAGGGTCCAAGGTGCTGTTGAGAGGGGCTGACTGCTGGGATGTTGTGTCTGAAGCCACCACTCGGGGATGCCTGGCCCTGAGAGCCAAACCACAATCGGTGACAGAGAGAAACCAGTGTTTGAGGAAGCTCTTCGGACAGGATGAGCTCAGCCCCTATGATGTTGAGAGCTCCTTCCTCACTATGCCTTGCTGTGATTCGTCAGCCCCCACCAATATACGATGACAGAATGTTCGAGGCCGGGCTTTGGCTGTGGGGTGGAGGAAGGAGCAGTGTGTGGGGGCTGTCTGGTCTGCAGACTGATGCAGACGGTGAGGCCAGTGGAAGTGGCACTGTCTGTGGGGATCCTGGTGATCGGACACTGAAGCTAGGCATCTGTGGCATGGCTGGCACAGGTGGCATCAGTGGCATCGGAGGCAAATGAGGTTAGCGTCCGATGGTGTACCTACGTGCCTTGGATGGAAGAAGGGCTCGCCTGTGCTAGCTGGGAGCTCCTGCGTAGCCGTAAGCACTTGGTAGTGTGAGGCTGTTGAAAGCCTTTGCAAGGGCAGTGACATCACCTGGTGGTGGAGGAGCAGGCTCTGGACTGGTGGAGCAGGTGTTCAGCTGGTCTAGGAGGGTATGTTGAAAGAAGACCGTGATACCTGTCTTCTATCCACCTGGACTGTTGATTCTGACATGTTCATAAGGGTAACTGGCGTTGAATGTAGGTGAGAGAAGAGCTTTGCAAAGTTGGAGGATGGAATCAGACTGTACCAGCTGAGGAGAGGAGAATCTACGCTGCTTACTATGGATTGCCCGGATCATGCCAGCCAGAACATTGGCATCTGCCCCTCGCTCTGCGCTCTCTGCCTGCTGTTCTGTGGATGGTGGAGCTGAGAGGTGAGATGTGGGTTGTATCCTCTGGTGAAGTGCCCTCTACCTTAGCTACCCACTGCATAATCAGGGGGCCTCCGACAGCTCCGCCATTGGAGTAGTTGAGCCTGATCACGGGGGATCTCCGTCGTAGCACGCTCACAGTATACCTCGCCCTGACACAGGAGCTAACTCATTTCGCCAGAAGAGAAGGACTGGCTCTACTGGAGCTGACCTGAAAGAGATGAAAGGGTTGTGAGAGTAGGTCTGCTCCTCAAAAGGTGGCAGATCTCTCACCCTCAACAGAAGATCCACCGTGGCCATCACGATACGTCGCTCTCAAGTCCATCAAGCTTGACCTTGCCTACGAGTCCAGAATTTCTTGAACGTGGAAAGCTTCCCAATACCAGCGTGCATGTGCCTCCCACAGTTGAGAAGCTACCTGCTGAATGATAGCCAGAGCTCTCCGCCTTCTCTCTCCAAGCCGCGCTGCTTCCCTTTCTGTGTAACTCACGATAAGAGCCTGTGTTCCCTTCCATCCAAAGGATACTCATTTCTCCCTCAGCCATTCCAGCACCTCATCCTCAATGTCCTCAATTCAATGGAAATATTGCCTTCCTTTCACCTGTTCATGTGTATGGCCTTTCTTCCGTTCCCTCTGGCAGGCCATCTGGGCCCTCAATACAGAAGTGGCTTCGAGGTGTATGGCTGATCTCCTCCACATCCACCCACACACCACCGCAAGCCAGAACAACACACTAAGTAGCAGCAAATAGCAGGACCAGCAGGGACACAGCAGCCCAGCACCACCCAACAGCACCAGCCAGCACCAGCAAGAAGCAGCAGTAAGCTAGCACATCACGCCAGACAGTTTGACCAGGACCAGGTTCAGAGCGCGTAGCACAAGCAGCGCCACAGAGACCAGCACAAAGACGCCCAGGTCAGCAGCGCCAGCAGAGAACAGCACCAGCATGAAGCCCGCAGGACCAGCAGAGCCAACAGGGCGGGCCAAGCAGCCAGCGGAAACAATAGAAAGCACCAAAGCACAGGAGCAGCCCAAGACAGGAGTAAGCATGCCAGCAGTAAGAAACTAG
Source organism: Laticauda laticaudata (assembly GCA_004320025.1). Lineage (NCBI taxonomy): Eukaryota > Metazoa > Chordata > Lepidosauria > Squamata > Elapidae > Laticauda > Laticauda laticaudata. The sequence goes on from BHFT01011586.1 coordinate 4,968, forward strand.
AACAGAGCCCATCCAAGCAGAGAAGCTCACAGCCCGCAACCAGGAAGCCAGCACCAAGTAGAAGAACCAGCAACCAGCGAGAGTAAGCACCAGCAGATAAGCAGCAGCAGCCACACAGAGAGCAGCAGCACAGCAGAAGCTCCAGCACCATGAAGAGTCAGCCCCAGTAGCAGTTAAGACGCCTAGCAGAAAGCAGAGTCAGGGGCCAGGGGGTGGACATGGTGGCCCTTTCCGTCTTGCCAGGGCTGGCAGCAGGTGCCACGGCTTTCTCTTCTTTCCCATGGTTGTTTGGCTGGCTGGCTGGCTTGGCTTGGGCTGGAGCTTGTGTCTGGCACAGGTTCTTTCCTCTCCTCTGAATGGTGACCTGTTTGCGAGCTGCTTCCCTTTATATCCATGGGGCTGACGCAATGCATCCTCCCCGCATGTGCAGTGAACGCTCTGCATTCGCTAGGCATCTGCTAGGCATCCGCTAGGCTTCCGCTCTGCATCCGCTGTATCCGCTCGGCATCTGCTTGGCATCCACTCTTTCTGTTGCGTGTCTGCTTCGCTGTGCTCCCCCGGAAGCCCTGCGGATGTGCCATCCACTCCCATCCACTTCCATCCGCTAGACTTCCGTGGAGCATCCACTTTCCATCCCGGCTACGTCCTCCCCCTGTCCGTTCCTTTCCGTTGTTGTCCGCTCTGCTTATGCTAATTCGAGGCACTTTTGAGAGCGGATAACAACAGATGGAACATTTTCTCATCCGCTGTGTTCTTTTTACAAACGTTTTGCATCCGTCGGCCAATGTGACAGGCCCTTAAGTTGGTAACATGATTATTAAGTGAATTTGGCTTCACCGTTGATTTTTCTTGTCAGTAGATCACAAAAAGTGATCACATGACCCCGAGACACTGCAACCATTATAAATATGAGTCAGTTGTTAAGCATCTGAATTTTGATCATGTGACCATAAGGATGCTGCAATTGTCATAAGTATGAAAAACAATAATGTCATTTTTTTCAGTGCCACTGTAACTTTGAACAGTTATTAAAAGAACTGTTGTAAATTGAGGATTACCTGTACTTTAGTTCACTAACTTTATTGAAAACTCAATTTTATTCCTGTTGCGTTCAACCAAAAGCATACTGTAAAGATACATTTTAGTATAGGAAAACACTTTGCAACTATTTTTAATCTTGAAAAATCTAGAAAGTCATATGTGAAATAATTATTTCTGATTGTTAAAAATGATTTGGGCAAAAGTATTCTGTTTAGATATTATTTAATTGTAAATTACACAGAATCATATCACAGACATGGGTGGTGTAGAAATGTTGATTAACTGATTGATTGATAAATAAATAAATGAATAAGATTAAGAAGCTTTCTCGGCACGAGAATTTGATCATATTCCTTTTTAACAGCTGCTCACTGTGAGAAAGAAATTGGAAATCTATTTCTAGTGTTCCGAGCTGGATCAAATAGTATCCTAAAGAATCAGAAAAGTTGCATGAACAAAAAAGCCCTTTTAGAGAAAAATAAAAATGTGTTTTAAATGTGGATTTGTTTGTTTGTTTTTGATAATTTAATTTGAAAAATGCTGTGTGGTTTTATATTGGGAAGGGAATATGTAAACCAATGTTTTGCACTAATACAGATAGTCCTCGAGTTACAAATGTAAAGGCTAGGTCACATCAGCCGATGGATGCAAAAAGAATGTAAAAAGGACACAGTTGTTATCTGCTCTCAAAAGTGCCCCAAATTTGCATAAACAGAGCGGACAACAACGGAAAGGAATGGGGATGTACCCAAGATGTTTAAGCAGAGCTCAACAGAAGCAAGCAAATGGAAGTTGATGGAAGCAGATGACACATCCCAGGGCTTCCGTGGGAGAACAGCAAAGTGGACGTGAAGCGGAAGGAGCGGATGCCTAGCGGTATGCCTAGCGGATTGCAAAGTGTTCACTGCGCATGCAGGGAGGATGCATTGTGTCAGTCCTGTGGATATAAAAGGAGGCAAGCTCGCAAGCAGGTCACCTTTCAGAGGAAAGACCTACTGCCAGACACATCTTCAGCCAACAACCATGGGAAGAAGAGAAGCCTGTACCTACTCTCCTGCCAGCCCTGGCAGAAGGACAGGACCACCATTCCACTCCCTGGCCCTGACTCTGCTTCTGCTGGGGCTTCTACTGCTAGTGCTGACTCTGCTGGACTGGCGCTTCTGCTGGTGCTTACTCTGCTTGGCACTGCTCCTGGTGCTGGTGCTGTCTGCTTGTGCTTACTTTGCTGGTGTTTTCTGCTCCTAGTGCTGGTGCTTCTGCTGGTGTTTACTCTGCTGGCGCTGGTCTGGTGCTGGTGCTCTGCTGGTGCTGACTCTCCTAGTGCTGCTCCTAGTCCTGCTGGTGCTGCTGGCTGCTCGTGCTACTGCTGGTGCTGCTGCGTTGCTGCTGGTGCTGCTGCTGCTTGTGGCGGTAGTGGTTGTGGTTGGAACAGCCCTAGAATCGCAAAGCCCTACTGATGAGGGCCCAGAAGGCCCTGCCAGAGGAGGAAGAGGCATTTGCGAGAAAAGGGTGAGGGGAGAACAGTACACCATTGCAGAGGAATTCGAGGATGAAGTGCTTGAATGGCTGAGGAGAACAAGTACCTCTGGTGGAAGGACGCAGCTCTATCGAACACCAAAAGGAAGCAGGCGGCTTGGAGAGAGAAGGCGGAGAGCCTGGGCTACACTTCGATGGTGGAAGCACATGCACACCTGGTACAGGAAGCTGCACCTGAAAGAAGTCTGGCCAGGCCGGCAGGTCAAGCTGACATACCGGGAGACCTACATGATGGCCAAGTGCAGCTTCTTAATAGGGTGAGATCCTCACCAAGGAGCAGCCCCTCTGTCTACCCCCACTCTCAGAGCAGCCCACAGACAGCCAGTCCTCTTCTGGCCAAGAGTCAGCTCCTGTGTCCAGCAGGTATCTGTGGAGCACCCCACAACGGAGACCCCCTCGACAGCTGCACTCCCTGTGGCAGAGCACATGGAGGACCCCCGATGCAATTGGAGCAAGAGAAGCCGCTGCCACCAGAGACCAACCCACCCCCACCCCCAGCTCCAGCTCCCCAGAAAAACAGGCAGAGAGCCAGACCGGGAGGGACGAGCCACACTGTCGTCTTGGAGATCAGGGACACTATTCAAGAGCAGCATAGATCTCCTTCTCTCAGCTGTACAGTCCAACATACCATCCTCTAACAGAAAGCCCTTCCTCACCATACGTCAACCAGACCCTCATGGAAATGCTCGAATCCCAGTACCAGGTGATCAAGGAGAGGATTACAGGTCTTCTGCACCACCCTCCAGGCCCAGCTGAACCTGCTCTGACCCAGTCCAGGTCTACTCCTCCACCCCAGGTGATGTCACAGCCCTTCCAAGGCTTTCTACAGGCCGCTCACCTCTACCATGGCTACGGCTACAGGAGTTCCAGCAGCACAGGCAGCCCTTCACAAGTCCAGGCACAGGTTCATCACCTGCCACAGATGCCACGATGCCCCAAGTGCCACCGATGCCACCGACGCCACCGACGCCACCGATGCACAGATGCCACCGACGCCACAGATGTAACCGACGTCTCACCACACTCACCTGCAGACCAGACAGCCCCACTACACTGCTCCTTCCTCCACCCCACAGCCAAGCACGCGGCCTCAGAACATCTGTCATCCATCTTGGGACTGACACCCCATGTCATGGAGGAAGGGGCTATCAACATCACGGGACTGAACCAGCTCTCTGAGAGCTTCCTCCACACACCATACCCTGTTGTCCCTCTCGGGGCCAGGCACCCCAATGATGCCTCAGACCAGCACTCCAGCCACTGCAACCTCCACAGCCCCTGACCCTTCACCCCTGAGACCATGGGCATGCCTCAGAGTGACTGAGAAGAGTGCCAGAGACTGGTTGCTAACCTGTTGACTTTATCTTTGCTTGGGACATTTTACTTCAGTCATTTTGCTTTTACAGCTTGTTATTAATAAATGTTTATCTTTGCTTCACACACTTGGTTCAGTACTTTTAATAAATAAAGTCTTGGTGGAAACTTTTAGAAATGGTTTAAGCCTTTGTATGCTTGGCAGGATGGGTAAGGATAGCAGTGGATGGGCAGGGATACCTGTGGGATGGTTAATAGCTGTGGGATGGGTAAGGATAGCAGTGGAATGGCAGGGATACCTTTGGGTGGGTAATAGCTGTGGGATGGGTAAGGATAGCAGTGAGATGGAGAGGATACCTGTGGAATGGTAATAACTATGGATAGATAAGCCTCCAGTGCAAGCATAGTGGGACTATAAGGTCCACCCTCCCGGGTGCCACACATATGCCTTTATTATCAATAACAATTTAATCATTCATCAACACATTTCAACATAAACACAAACCTTTATTAAATGCCCTGTTCTTTGTAGGCGCACTCAACATACTTGGCAAAATCTCATCAGTGTGATCAGACAGGCTCAAGGAAGCAATCCATTAAGCATCTACCATCCTGTCTTGCCACTCCACTGCTCCAGCTGGGGAGTTGCACCAGTTTTTTCAGGAGCGTTGCGCAGCTTCTTCCTTCACATGAAACTCTGTTGGGGTTAGCATCCTCACATGTGTCTATCAGGGTTTACTCCTGCTCCATTCACACCAGCCCATGTTCCCCATTGCCTGTTGGCAGTCACGAGCCTGTTCTGCAACAACTGGGAAGCGGGTGCGCAGAGATTGTGCAGGAGGCAGCAAGCTTCCAACGATGCTCAGTGGAGGGCGACTGGAGGAGCTCCTCCAGTATTCTTCGATGATGCCTGCACAACTTCTCTGACCACAATGCTGGATGGTGTTTGTGTGGCACCCTCCAGGTTACTGCATTGTTCCTGTTACGACTGGTCCTAGAGGCCAGGTGGCCACAGAGTCAGGTGCCACCTTAACCCAGGTCCAGGCTGGGCCAGAAGGTTGGTGTTTGCCATTGGTCAACCCCTGCGGTCTCAGCCGCTCACAACTTCGAGTCAAACATGGCTGGTGGCATCCTCATGAAGTTGCTGAAGCACGAGGGTTTTCATTCCTCAGCCCACCATCAAGCTTTGTCATACACAGTCCATACTCGGCTTTCTCGTTGATCCATCTTCGGACCCACACACTTCTTAGACACCTTCTTTTCCTTGCGTAGAACAACTTGAAAGAGCCTGTAGATAAATTCGCAGTTGTTGTAGAAATGATGGCGGCTACCAAAAAGGAGTGCGCAGACGACCATTGGAGATACTGGGTGCTGGTGGAAGAGCAAGCAGCAAGGAGATGAAAGGCTGAGAGGTCTGCACCGCAGGGCTGCTGGACTGAAAGTGAGATCAGGTGATTTCCTCCACCCTTTTTTATAGGAAATATAGGTTTTCCGCTACGTTGTCATTCCGTATCCTCTATACATCCTCCTGACATGGTAAATATCCGAGATACGTCCCCTATACAAATGTTTTTTTCCGTTTTAATGCTTTTATATTGCGAGCTGCATCTGCTTTCATCCTTTCTATCGTCCGTTGCTATAAAGCTTGTGTGTCCGTTTCTATTCCGTTTCGCTTCCTCCCTGTGTCCTTTTTCTGCTGGAGCGGATGTGAGTTTGCGCGGATGCGCAGTGGATGGCCTAGCGAATATACAGCCGACGACCAACAGATGACATGGATGTATAACGATGTTCCCCGTATGCGTTGCGGATGTTAAAACGGACACGTTGGATACTTCATCGCGCATCAAGAAAGTTTTGTGCAGCTCAAAGACTTTTGAGTGGCATGAAATCTCAGTAGGACGGATGCGACAGATAGAGACCTATGAATCACGGATGCAGTGAGTTACAGAACGAAGCATCCGCTTTGTAACCAACGATGGCAAGCTTTTTCTCCGTTTCAATCCTTTTCCATCCGTTGCGTGCAGTGTACATGGGCTTTAGAAAAAACTACTGTCAGATCCCTTGTTCTGCAATTCTTCAATGGAAGAAGAAGAGTGTGTGGCATACAAGTAATCCTTTTATGATGTAACTGAATATTCCTAAATTTTTACTGATTTATATGCCTGGATATGTCAGCCTCAAGATGTTCTGCTATTGCTTGCCATCTTTCGCATTGCCATAAGTAAGGGGGGGGAGGGGAGGTAGGAATAAAGTTGGGGAGTGAGCTGGAGTGTTACATTGCATCTGTTGTATAAATGGGAGGGAGCAGCATAAACTAGAAGTTACGGTTTCTATTTCTCACTTAGCTTTCTTTCTCTGCGCAAACTGCAACCCGTTATCAAAATATGCCAGAGGTCAACGGACAGACCTCATCATCACCTGAAGATGCCCACATGATCATATCCACAACTTCTAATTGGAAGTGTCATTTGAACTACTGGGGGTGGGAACATTTCCATCACTTTCTATTTGTGAATTGCGCATCTAATTTCTACAGATTCCGAATTCTTTGGTTGCTACCACTTCACTTTCAGTAAACAGATACTCTAAAGATATCTTTTCTCTAAACTAAAGAGTCTAAGTATTTCTTTCCTGGATTTTGAATGGAGCTCCGCCTGACAGGAAACTTGTCACCTCTTGGAGAGATTGCAAGAGGAGAAGGGGCTATAAAAATTCCAGCTCCAGAAGATACTTCCCGGAAATCTCTTCTCACGTACATTCTCAGAAAAGGGGGGAGGGGCAGAATGAACATGTTGCTTCTTTGTATTGACGAAATCTACATCGGACTAAGGGAAGTTCTAACTTCCTTCATTTAAGCTGCTTGCCTGGAGAGATATCAGATCCTGTTTTGAATTTGACTTGCTGTCTTCCTTTTCAATAAAGAATTCCTTTTGAAATACCCATTTTTCAAAAGTTCATTCTTATTGTTTGAAGGAGAGAGAGCCTGGTCTTTCCATAAAACAGCACAATGGAAGAAAAACCACTGACTGACAATGCAACGACTTCTAAATTTAAGGAGGCACTACTTAAGGATGACTGGCTAACAAAAACATTCGCATACTCAAAGATGATCTAGCCTGGGTAGAAAACAAAATTTACATCCCTGCCAGCCAGAGACTGGGCCTCATGAAATGATGCCATGACTCCAAAATAGCTGGACACTTTGGATATGAAAAAACCCTGTACCTCATCAAAAGACAATTCTGATGGCCATCTGTCAAAAAAGACATTGAAAGATTTGTTGCTAGTTGCCCTATCTGCAGATCACAAAAGAGGACAAGGGAAATCCCCTGGACTTCTACAAACAGTTGCAGAACCTTCAGCAGCCTGGAGAGAGATCTCTATGGACTTTATAGTGGAGCTCCCAGAAAATCCAGGAAACACTGTTATTTGGGCTGTAACCGACCTTTTTTCAAAACAAGTCCATTTTATATCCTGCCAAAAGATCACAAAAGCCAAGGCATTAGCAAATATGTTTTTAATTCACATTTATCACCTCCATGGAGCTCCCCAATGGATTATCTCAGACAGGGGTGTTCAATTTACTTTCAAATTTTGGTGGGCTTTTAAAAACCTGTTAGGCTCTGCCCAGGGATTGAGCTCTTTGCATCACTCCCCTGAATGGGGGTGGGGGTGACAGAACCAATGGGGTGTTAGATCAATATTTAAAAAGTTTTATTGAATACCAACAGAACAATTGGACTGACCTTTTGCCTTTTGCTGAGGTAGCTTATAATGGACAGATTTATAGACAGACAGGCAAGTAGGAGGCCCAAAGGAAGCTATTGTCTTTATAGGTCATCTTGCCTACTACAATATTCTGAGGGTCTCATTTTATATATTTATCTTCCGCAGAATGATTATCTGAGTGTGATGCATTGGATTAGAAGTTACAAGATCAAGTCTGCTCTCACCTATGGAAGGTCATGGTAATTTCAGACAGACTCCTAATTTATCTCACAGGATTGTTGTGGGGGTGAAAAAGGGAAGTGAGTGTTATGATCTCTTGAGAAAAATTAGAATATATAAAAAATCCCTTCTCACTCATGGGTTAAATATGTCTTCCTTAATCTCAGATCATCTATCAGAGGCCTGGAAATTTGAGGATCCTGTGTAATATCTTAGCTGTTCCTAACACTGAACTCTTCTGGACAGAGAGCTTTGATATTGTTCCTGGGATATGTTGGGCGATTCTCTCCATATGTCCATATACATGTACACACACACACACACACACACACACACACATACTCACACACATATAAGTTACATGAAGTATGCAGGCAGGTTAATATTTTATACAAAAGGACACTACAGAATTTTAAAACTATTATTGAACATTTGTTCTCATAAAGGAATTGTGAAAAAAGAAACAAAATTATTTAATAGTACTTGCATAAGAAAACTGATAACCACTGAATTCAGAGAGATATATTTGACAATCAAATCAATACCACATTTTGGGCCCTGCATGCTTAAAATATTTGATTTATTTTTTTCTTCAATTGTATTTGCCATAAGGCCTATAGGGCCTTCTGACAATGATAATGCACAATAAAAACAAAACAATATATATTTAAAATAATAATGCAATTGTAAAATTTTTCAATTTCATTAGTTTCCCAGAACTTGCTTTCCAGAAAATTGTACTCTCGAATCCCCTAAACCTTTCATTAGATAGAAATGAGCTATACATTCATACCAATATACTATCTGCCTAAATGGATTGTTTCATCCTAAACAAAGAGTGTTATGTATTGAATGTATATAGTTGTGTTAATTTTGCTAAAGTGAAATTAACCTTTAGATGACCCTAACTATCAGCCCCAGCTGTTTTGCAGGGAAATTTAGAACATTTATATTTAGGCGTGTTTTTTCTAGTTTTATGATTGGTTAAGGCCCTATGGGCCTAGAGTATAAATCACAGGCATTTGCCTGCAGTTCCTCAGTTCCAGTTTTATTTATTTGATATTTTATTTGTCAATAGCTTACAAGATAATAAACATAAGTATAAATACAGGAAATAGGTATGAATAATTGGGAACAACAGGACAAGGATGATAGCCACGATTGTGTGCTTATGCACACTTACATGCCTCATAGGAATGGAGTGAGGTCAATAGTGATTAGTTTGAGAGAAAAGGAGTGTGGGTTTGGGGATGTGACAACAGAGTCAGATAGTGTGTTCCAGGCATTGACCACTCTGTTGGCTGAAATCATACTTTCTGCAATCAAGTTTGGAGTGGTTTAAACATTAAGTTTATATCTGTTGTGTCTATATGTAAATGGTTGAATCCTTAGACTACAGTTCTGATTGGGTTCCCAGTAAAGTAAGAAGTGATGGATTGTTCACTAGGAACCAATCAAAAAGCGCTTGAAAGGCGGCAATTTCAAAAGGAATGCCATAGGCTAAAGCAGGCAGCCAGCCGTATAAAAGGGCTGGCCTCGGCTGCAGCCAAAGCGTTCCCATTCTGACTACTGTTTGAATTAAAGCCTTTTGTTGTTGGGAACCCGGTCTACCTCGTGTGGTTTTCCCGAATAAACACTGGCGACGTAAGGTGGGATCGTCCTGAATGCGAAACCTGGCACGCGGTGATAAGAGCCAGGACGCCAGCAGAGATTGTCTGGAAGCAACGCACGCCACACCTTCAATCCTAGCGATGAGGTTGGGAGGTCATATACAGATCGCTTCCAAATGTATCTGGAGAGCAATGAAATAAGGATGGACAATCTCGGAAACAAACAGCAAGCGAGCTGTATTCCTCACCCATTGCGGACCAACGGTGTTCAAAATGGCAAAAGCCCTTGCGAAGCCCAAGACGTTAAGCAACTAACGTGGCCAGAAACCACAAAGAATCCTCAAAGCACACATGCTCCGGGTAGTGTCAAGTTAATAAAAGGCGGCATGATTCTACTGGCAGGACAGCGAGAAGGGAGACCGGTCGCAGATTTCGTGGCCTGCTCTAAGACGAAAGGGGATGGGGGCGGGAGGGGTTGGGAGCTTGGTGTGAGGACTTCCTAACATCGACGTAGCAATGAGGGGATCGCGTGCGAGGTATTGGGGCTTAGAACATAACAGCGCAAAAGTAACTATTTAACAAGGCCAATGTCCAACTGTTGACCGAGGCAATCGCAGAAGCCATGGCCGCCGAAGCCGCCGCAAAGAAATCGGCCGGTCACAATGAAGAAATGAACAAAAATGGCGAAGAAACCCCAACTAGAGAAAGGAAGCAGCCTACCACCACCACCCCACTTCGAAGAGTCGAAGAGAGGAAAACCGAATCGAGCGAGGAAGACGACGAGGTCCACCGTCTGCTCGCAAATAAAAAAAGAGCGTGGAAAGAAGAAATTGGCGGGAATGCGCTGGCTGCGGAGGAAACCATGCCCGAGCCGAATGCAGATTTCTCGATGCTATCTGCAGGCTACTGTAAAAAAACGTGGGGCACATTCGAGAAAGTCTGCAGAAACAAGAAAAGCTATAGCCCCACGAGACGCAGAGAAATTTCCCCAACACGAGCCGAGGCCTAAACGAGCGGAGAGAAGTGGACCAACAAGGAGAGAAACGACCAAATACACACCAAACCGCTCACATAATAGAAAGCGCTCAGACGGAAAAGCGGCAAAGAAGGTTAAAGTGACTGTAACAAAATCGAAGGGGAAGCCCTGTAAGATGGAAGTGGGACTCCGGTCCCTTCCTTTCGATGGTACTTTGGGATACCATTAAAAAACTAGTCCCAGAACATCAATCCAGGACAATTACAAAAAACAAACCTTTGACTCTCAAAAGCTATCAGGGAAACCAAACTCCCTGTAATTCGGCATGGACAATTTTTGGTCACCTATAAGCAACATTTCAAAAGACTGCCGCCTAACCATAGTTGAACCGGGACAGGGACCGAGCCTTCCTTGGGCATCGATAATGGTTCGCACCCTTGGGCATCGGATGACCGGGCGATCGAGTGACTACAACCGGTTTGGAAAGATGACCTTTCATTCCGCGAATTCCAAAACGTTTTTTGACGGCCTCACGGGCAAGTTATCAGGGAAACCCTTTTCTTTTAGCCTAGTTCCCAAATAGCCACCAAGAAAGATAACAAAGCCCAGACGAGTTCCCTTTTGCGCTAAAGGCAAAAGATAGAAGGAACCAACTCGACAAGCTAATAGGCCCAGGGGTGGTGTGGAACCTGGTGGACCACGCCCAAATGGGAACGCCTATTGTTACACCATAAACCTGACAGGTCCATTAGAATCTGTGGTGACTATTAAGGCAACCCTGAACCATGCTTTACACCAAGCGCATAACCCGGTGCCAGTAAGTCACATTTGCTTCACTCTCTGGGGCAAGCGGCAAAGTTTTTGCTAACGGGACTTGCGGCCAAGCCTATCAGCAACTCCCAGGGACCAGAGACAGCAAAGCGGCAATATAGTTTCACACACAAGGGGCGCATTCAAATGACACCAAACTCCAATTTGGAGTAAGCGATGGCACCGGGCGTTTTCCAAAGTTTTGATGGAAGTCTCCTTAACGGCCATACAGGGAGTCGTTCCCTATTTCGACGACGTTCCTAAATCTCGGCCAGAGGATTGAGACTCAATTAAGGAAAAAGACTCACAGAAGTACTAACAAAATTTAGGGAATCGGCCTTAAAAGTAAAAAGGGAAAAATGACTGCCTAATGAAAAAAAGCATTGAATTCTTGGGCTACTCAATAGACGGTGCGCGGCATCACCCACAGATAAAAAATCAAGGCAAATCCAAAGAACACCTGAACGAGAAAACAAAAACAGAACTGGCAAGCCTTTTAGGACTTATTAATTTTATTCATGTATTTCTGCCAAACGAGGCCACTATATGGCTGAAACTCTGTTACACCGGCCTTTTAGATAAAAAGGCAATCTGGACGTGGGGGGTAGCAAAGAAGGAATGCTTTTCAAAAATTTAAAAAGTTGCAACGTCAACAAAACGTCTGATCCAATTTTAGCAACACACTGCCTCTTTAAGAGTGACCTGCGATGCTTCACCATTTGAGTAAGGTGCCGTCCTAGCCACCAACTTTTCTGATGGCAGAGAAAGCACCCGTCACATATTATTCTAGGACTCTATCAAATGACTAGCGAAATTACAGTCAACTGAGACAGGGAAGCCCTAGGCAATAGTCGCTGGAGGAAAACGCTTCAACGAATATCTTGTACGGCCGGGCCTTTCAAAATTATAATGGAGCAAAAACCACTGATGGGATATTTTGGCGGGAAACAAGCCGACGCCTAACATACTGTCACCAAAGATGCTAGATTGGTCAGAGTTCCTTGCAGCCTATTCCTTATACTCTGAACATCGGCCAGGGAAACAAATTTCCCATGCGGACGCTTTGAAGTAGAGCACACCCTACCAACCACTGCATGAATGGACCCGGCACCAGCAATGACATCGCTGCAAATAGAGACTTGTCCCGATTCTTTCCCATCCTGCCTATGATGTCGCAAAAGAGCCCACCGCTAAGGGACTCATTGACTGCCCGTGTTCTTGGCTGGGTAGGTAAAGGTCTGGCCGGAGACCCAAAACTGAAACTTTACTAAACCCGTCCGGTCCGACAGACTGAACTTTCTGATGCAAAAGGGGGTGTTTATTGTGGGAAGATCGGGTGGTCATTCCCAAACCAAGTTTGCAAGCCCAGGGTACTAGGGTTATTGCACGAGGTCACCCTGGGAATGGTTAAGATGAAAAGCCTGGCCAGGAGTATTATGTGTGGTGGCCAGGTACTTGATAAGGACATAGGAGTATCTGGGTAAGCTCTTGCCATAAATGCCAGGGAATCAGACCTTCTCCCCCCAAAAAAGCACCCATCAGGGGACTGGGAGACCCCTAGGGGACCGTTGGTCTAGAATTCATATAGACTTCGTGGGTCCAACAATGGGCCATACCTTTCTGGTTTGTCGTTGATGGCCTAACTCAAATTGGCTTGAAGTAAAAATCATGCCATCAACGACAACAGAAACACTATATTAAAAAAATTAGACGACCTTTTCGCCACCCACGGTCTACCAGACGTCTTGTCTCGGAACAATGAGACCACAACTAACAAGCTTCAATTCGAGCAATACCTAGCCTTCCCTAGTACAGACATTTGCCCTAACCGCGCCGGCCCATCCGGCTGCAAAAGGCAGAGCCGAGAGAATGGTCCAGAATTTACAAAAAAAGGCTAGAAAGAATGCGACATAGGCGATTCCAACAAAAAAGAAAAAGTAAACCGTTACTCACACTCCAGCACATAACGCCCACTACAGGTTACTAACAAGTTCCCCGGCGGAATTAACTTATGGGGCGAAATTACGATCACACCTTGACAGGGACTACACCCAAATTTTAACCAGAAAAACCCCCTGATCCTCCACAAGGTTTAGACAATTCGAAATAGGCGACTTGGTATACACAAAGAACTTTCACGTGAAACCGTCGTGGGTTACCAGGACAAATACCAAGATTACGGCCCCAAAATCCTACTGTTAACGGTAGACGATGCAGGGAGTGGAAGCGGCACATAGACCAGCTCGATACCCGAATAATAGAGAGGCCCACAGACACAAACCAGTTCGCCGACCAATTACCGACAAACCTCAAACCAGGGTGGGGGGGAAAGGCGAGAAGTTTAATAAAGAAATCGTTTTTTAAAACCAAAACAAACGAATATACGAACACAAAAAGGCAATAAAAGACTCACTGTTTGAAGAGACTTGCGGCGGAAGAGCCCACGGAAAGGGCCAGCCAGGCCAGGCTCACCTGCCCAATGGGAACGGGTGGGAGCGGCAAAACCGCCGGCCTAAGCAACTCAGGCGGCGGTTAAAATGGCGACTCACCCTTCCAGGACGGTTCCAGAGCGAAGATCGGAAGACACAGGCAGCCCCATCCGAACCGGTCGAAGGTCTTCACTAAGAATGAACCGCGCAAGTCAAATCGAGTCCAGAGAAGGCCCCACCCTACCGCGACTATGTAACTACGTAGGACTGAACTAAGAGGGAGGGTGTTCTATATGTTAAATGGTTGGACTCCTGGACTTACAGTTCTGATTGTCCAGTAAATAAGAAGTGGATTGGTTCACTAGAACCAATCCAAAGAGCTGCTGAAAGGCGGCAATTTTCAAAGAGAATGCATAGGCTGAAGCAGGCAGGCCAGGCTGTATATAAAAGGCTGGCCTCGGCTGCAGCCAAGCGTTCCATTCTGGGACTTTCTGACTACTGTTTGAATAAAGCCTTTTGTTGTTGGAACCCGGTCTACCTCGTGTGTTTTCCGAATAAAACAGTTGTGTGCTCTTGTATTGTTGCGATTGAAGGTGAAAGTCATTTATTGGTAGTACATTATAGCAGATTATTTTGTAGGCTGTTTACGTCCAAAATCTCAAGCCTGGTGGTGTAGGGCATTCTGTTGCAAACTGAGGAGCATAGAACACTTCTTATGAAATACTTCTGGACACACTCAATTGTATTAATGTCTGATATACAGTGCAGATTCCAGACAGCTGAGCTTTATTCAAGTACTGGTCTAGCAAAGACCAATACTTGAATAAAAAAAACAAAACCTAGCAAAGGTTTTGTATGCCCTAGTTAGTAATTCAGTATTACCAGAGGAGAAGCTTCTTAAGAGATTTACAATTCTTGAGGCTTTTTTGGTAATGCTGTCTCAGTGAGTGTTTGCGCTTCAGTTGTTAGATATGAGTACTCCAAGGTCCTTGACAGAGTGAGGACCGTCAACAAGGTCATATCCATCTAGATTCTATTTGGTGTACTGACTTTTTGTACCAATGTGCAGGACAGAGCATTTGTTGGTTGAGATTTGGAGTTGCAAATTGTTTGACCATTCAAACACATAATCGAGGTTGCTTTGAAGGATGGTAGCATTGTCTGTGATGTTGAATATTTTTACGTCATCAGCGAAGAGGACACAGTTGCTTTTAAGGTGATCGCAAAGATCATTTATAGAGTAAAAAGTGTGTGGAGTATAGAGTATAAAGAGTGTGAGTCCTAGAATGCTGCCTTGGGAGACATTGCTGTTAACTGGTGCAGGGTTTGATACGGCGTTTCCTATTTTTACTATTTGTTGTCTATTTGACAGGAATGCGGTAATCCACTTATAAAGGGATCTGGAGATGCCGTAAGAGTTTAGTTTTAACAGTAGTTTGTTGTGTACCATTGAGTTGAAGACTTTGCATAAGTCTGTGTAAATTGCATCTATTGATTTACCCTGTGTAGTGTAGTTCATATGTTTTTGCAGTGTAGGAGTTGCAGATTGCAAGACAAATCTTTTCCGAAACCAAATTGCTCTTTGAAGAGTAGGTTGTTTGACTATAGGTGCATTGGTTAATGATTGATTCCATGATTTTGCACATGATGCAACAGTAAGATTAATCTGTAGTTTTCAACCAGGCTGGGCTCACCTTTTTTGAAAATAGGAATAACTGTTGCTAAAGACCATAGGTTCAGTAAGGGCCTGGTTCTGAATGATATCTCATATATTATGCTTAGGAGTTCTGCTATGGCAGTGGAGATCTTTTTTAAGAAGTATGCACATAAGTCATCAGGCCAATAGATAGAGATGGTTTTGCTGCTTCGACCCTGGGAAGAGCAGAGCAGCTCCAAAGCAGACCAAAGCACCAGAGCAGTCTGGTGGGCACGGGCAGCACAAGGTGACAAGCCCTCTAATCCCTGCAGGTTCAGCTGGCAAAGTGGAAAGCCTAACACCCAAGACTTGCTAGCAAGCCAAAAAAGAGTTCCATTCCTCAGTAAATGCTCAATTCAAAAGTATTCAGAGATTTCCAATTCCTCCCATCCTTGACCAGCACGCTAGAAAAGAGCTCATTCCTCGGTAAGCGCTAAATTCAAAAGTGCTCTATTCAAAAGAGCTCAACGATCTGCAATTCGACCCATCTTGACGAGAAGGTAAGGCAGTGCAGCTCGCCAGTACCGGGGACTCTACGATCATCCTTGCAGGGTGGTGAGACAGTGAGATTCATCCCATCCTCGCAGGGTGGTGAGCACTGGGAGCTGTGAGTCGGTCTTCTGACGTTTGCAGCCAGGGTGTGAAGCAGACTGCTTCCCCCCCTGCCGCCCCTCCTTCCCTCTTCACCAAATTGCTAATCTGGACTCCCTCTTTAAAAGGACAGTAACTTTGGTCTCTCAGTAAGTAAGGAAGTATTGTTATAACTGAACTCCTGTGAAGATTGGAAGCAATTTTATTTCCTGTAATAGAAGCAGAAGTATATTGAAGCCAGAAGCAAATACTCAATACAAATCTGAGTCTATATAGTAAAAATATAAATTGCCAGTGCAAGACTATCTACGTGCCCCTTTCTCTTAAAAGCAACAAACTTTCAAAGTGTATTTAAATTGACTAGGAGGGGGCCAGAAATCCCATTCATCAAGGAAAACAAAAACAAAAAGTTTCCTGTTGCCTCCCTGTAAATTGTTCTGTTTATCTCTGCTGGAGAAGGGGCCAGAGATCTCCCCCTTCAGCATCTTTGCATCTTTACTATCTCAAAAACTCAATCTTCAAAACAAGAAAGAGAGTGTAAACCCTTGCTCACTGATTGTTTTCAAGAGGAAAGAGGAAAACAGCTTGAGTAGGTTNAGCTATGCAAAGTAATAACCCTTCACTTACTGACTCTCAATACAATATTACTTTCATTATCTCAGAATTTATAATTTTCTACCTCAAGACCTACATCAAGTGTTAGATGATATCTCCAAATCAATTTCTTTAAAATAATTAATTTTTATCAAATGATTAATTGATTTATTGTTTTATTGATTAGCATGATTGAATGTTTAGTGCATATAGTGTGATTACTGAATATCTGATTAGTAAAATCAGGGATTTAAATTGACCATTGTGTTTAGTATTTACTGTAATAAATTAGGCTGTTTGTTGCTTAGCAAACTTACTTGATTAGAGTGATTTGAATAACCAATTGATTGATTTTTGGTAATAAGTAACCTTAAGGGCCTGTCACATTGGCCGAAGGATGCAAAACGTTTGTAAAAAGGACACAGCGGACGAGAAAATGTTCCATCCATTGTTATCTGCTTTCAAAAGTGCCCCAAATTTGCATAACCAGAGCGGACAACAACAGAAAGGAACGGATGGGGGGAGGATGTAGAGGGGATGTCAAAGGGATGCTCCACGGAAGCCTAGTGGATGGAAGCGGATGGGAGCGGATGGCACATCTGCAGGGCTTCCAGGGGAGCACAGCGAAGTGGATGCACAGTGGAAGGAGTGGATGCAGAGCGGAAGCCTAGCGGATACCTAGCGGATGATTAGCGGATGCAGAGCGTTCACTGCGCATGCGGGGAGTATGCATTGCATCAGCCCCGCGGATATAAAGGAAAGCAGCTCGCAAGCAGGTCACCATTCAGAGGAAAGAC
>BHFT01011587.1:0-25944 GCA_004320025.1 Laticauda laticaudata
AATTCTATTCTATTCTATGCTATGCTATGCTATGCTATGCTATGCTATGCTATGCTATTCTGTTCTAACTATTATATATATATAATGATTTGTTGTTTTATCATTCTCATGTTTACTGGTTTTTAATGTTTACATGCTGTCCAGAGTCATCTCTAAACTAGATGGACAGCATTTAAATCAAACAAATAGATATAGAAATATAGGAAGATTTACCAAGCAGGCCCAAAGTATCTGATTATTGGCTGATGCTTTTTAATTTGTTCATAAGTTAACTGGAATTGTGGATAAGCAATTTGATAGCTGATTTGTGTTGATCCAAAAGTATTTAGAATGATAAAACTTAAATGTATGATGGTCAGCTTCAAAAGAATTCTCCAACCTATGGAAAAAACAACACAGTTAAGTATAACGAAATGTAAAATAGTGGCTTACAATATTCATGAATAGCTGAATGAAGCAACCACTTCAACAAGTGGTTTCAGTGGTAAAAAGTCTGCGCTGAGAAGCATTATAAAAATAATTGAAAATAGAACTAGACATAATAATTNAATAATTGAAAATAGAACTAGACATAATAATTTTATGCAAATAAATGTCCCAAAGGTGCTTTTTCAGGAGGCAATTGGACTTCCTTATTTCTTCTTTGAAGATGTTTCATTGTCAGAGCTGAAGAAGCATCTTGGATGAGAAGGGAAATGTCTTCAAAGAAAAAACAAGGAAGTTCAGTTGCCTCCTGAAAAAGCACCTTTGGACAACCATGACCTGAATGACTGAGAATCTCTATAGACTTTTATGCAAATATATGGTATGTCCACACCAAGCATATTACATGATTTTCTGATCACCATATGGTAAAAGAACTGTAGAAAGATTAGAGAGATGTGCCAGAAAGGGCAAACAAAGTGACTCATCCAGTTAAAGAAACTAGCCTGGAAATACATGGAAGCATATAACATTTTTCCAGATTTGAAAGATATTTGAGAGTGCAATTTGTTTCTTCCTTTTTGGTCCAGAATAATCCAGTAAAGCTGAAAGGGAGGAAATTCAGAAGAAAGAATGTACTCCTTCATTAACCTCCTTATGCATTGTAGCGTTTAAAATGTTTGATTAAATCAAAAAGACTCAAGTTCAAGTCCATCTTCACTCTCACTATCTAACCAGGGAAGGGACTGTTTTTCAACCCAAGTTATTGAGTTGGTTTTGTCCTTCTCAAAAATGGAAGACAGTGGTGTGGAAATAAGTTGGAGAGACTACATGAAAGGTGGGATATAAATTGAACAAAGAAATATAAGGAAAAGTACTTAATCTTAATCCATAAAGTTTAGTTTAGACTGCCATCTGTCAGATATGATGAAGGATCTCCTGCTTGGGCGGGGGGTTGGACTAGATGGCCTACAAGATCCCTTCCAACTCTGTTAATCTATGAATTATGACCAGTCATTTGGCTGGCATTAAAATTGAAAATAGGTATATTATTGCAGAATAAAGCTGGCTGGTGTATAGTTATAAGTGCTAGCAGTGTTGAATGTTTATTTGTAGATAAATGAATAACACAATAACATGTTTAATATCTACCATGGGAGAAAGTATTACTTTTAGCATCAGTCTGGCAGGTAAAATACTCATGAATAGATGGGTAAATTCATATACTATTTGAAACATTAATATTGATGTTCTGAAGATGGGAAAGAGCGACAATATTGCCTTCTCATCTCTACCTAGTTTGCTAGTTTGGCTTTCCTTGCCTTCCTCACCTCCTGGAGACCTGCTTTCTCTCCTTCTCATCCCTTGGGCTGTTGGCCTATGGGGTCATTCAGTGGGACCCTGTTATTCATGGTGGGAAGAGCAAGGGAAAATTGGAGCAGAATTTGTAACATTGCAAGACTGTGCCTCTCTTTCTCCTTCTATGTCTCCTCAGCCCTTTTTGATGCCACTATGTGCTAAGCCCCTCTCCTATACCCCAGGCCCAATTGGGTGAAATAGTAAGTGCCAGTAGGTCTGTCCTAGGAACAAAAACAGACCTAGTGCTTGACTTAAAAGAACTGTCAAGTCAGTCAAGTTTATTTCATGAGCCAATGGCATCAATTCAATGCACATGGGGGGAAAGGGAAAAAATGAGTGGACATTGTGAAATGTACACTTTCTCACACACACAAAAATGGTGAAGCCCAATAAAACTGTAGCAAATGCACTTCGCCTGACTAGATACTGCCAAAATTTAACAATTATATGTTTAAAATACAGGAAAGTATATTGCCTCTTACCATTGCAGGAACTAGGCTGGCTGCATTTTTTTTTTTACAACAAAGATATTTGCCTTGACATTCCTATTGAAGTTTTGGCATTGCCATGTTGCTTAAGCTAATTAAAAAAATGTCTTTAAATGAAAAAGAGTGCATATTTCTATCAGTCAGCGATCTATTAGTCATGCTTGACCATCTGTTATTTAAAGGGAATATGACAAGATGATTGTTATTTTTTTTTAACATGGCAAATTGAAAAATGTGACTTTTTGATCTGTATTTAATTACAACCCCCTTCTGCCTGAATCTCTCTTGCACTTTTGTAAGAAAAAGGATTGGTTTATGGAAATAAAATGGTGCCCTAAAACATTTTTTTCAGTAATCTTTAAGTTTCTTTCCCATTCCATCTGTCCACTGGGTGATGAAGAGATTTGCTTTCTTTTTTTCTTTTTTCCTAACAACAAAGTAATGAAAAGATCCTGTCTTCATGAAATGTGATATTCAGGAGTGCTTATTCCTTGCGGGCATCACATCAATATTGCAATATTGAAAAATAATCAGGCCTGCAGCTTTAAGAGAACAAAAGCAGGATCTAGAACAGGGACGTCAAACTTAAGGTCCAAGGGCTGAGCCAGCCCACAGGGTGCTTAGATCTGGCCCACAGGGCCACCCTGGAAATAGTGAAGGATTGGTCCACGATGCTTTTGTCAGTGAAAATGGTCTCCAGAGTTCCATTTTCAGCTACCACAGCCTCCTGCAACCCTCTGCCAGTGAAAATGGAGCACAGGAAGGCCCTCCTGAGCTCCATTTTCACTAGCAGAGGGTTGCAGGAAGCTATCACAGCTGAAAATGGAATTCAGGAGCCCCTTTGGGCCACCACAGGTGCTCCTGACATGGATGATGTCAAGCTGGCCATGTCCACCCTGAACACCCATCCACCCACCCGAGGTCAAACACAGCTCTGATGCGGCCCTCAATGAAATCAAGTTTGACACCCCTGATCTAGAACAAAATGTTGTAGTATGGCATCTTTTTTTCCGTTCACATGACCCACAAAAAACTAAGAACTTTCCATTCTTTCGTTTGTTTCCCAAGAGTTAAATTTGCTCTTCTGTAGCCCTCTTTCAGATTCCAAATCTATGCACTCTTGGGACTAACATCCTGATCTTTGCTAGAAATGCAATGCTATAAACAGTGTGAATACTAAAAATAAAGGAAATGCTAAGAATTATCATATTGTAGAAAATATCTACTTGACTATCCTGTTTCCTATGGTGTTCAGCACAATGCTTCTAGGAAATCCTTAGTACAGCATGAAAGAAAATCTGCCTCTTCGCACTACAATCCATATAGTGGCTCTTCCTCATAACTCAAGACACAACAAAGATTCTTTGCAGAACCAGTGTGTGATGCAGCTTTCACAGCTAGTATATCTCATGGGGATCAACTTAAAAAGAAATCGCATATATCCTTGTAATTGCAAAGTGGGATAAATGTTTCATATTTTTTTCATGTTACTCCATTCCACCTTAGTTGTGTTAGCAGAAAAAAAGCAGAGTAGTAACTTAGCCCAGGTGGAGAGAAATCTGGGAAGAAGCATTTCAAATCACTCAGTGATATGACTTGCTGTAGGAGAGGAAAAAATCTGCAAAATAATATTAGTCTTTGGGTCCTTTTTGTATTTTTGTTCTGTAAATACAGTAAGCCTTTAATACATTTGCAGTGCAATCACACTAGGAATAATATTTACAGTTCTGTTCACAATGGAGCAAAGAACAACAAAAATTAATGGGGGGTGGGAATAAAGAAAGCTTTGAAAAAAGCTCCTAGGCTGCTCTTTTTTTTTAGCTTAGAAAGAAGTCAGGCGGGGAAACATGGCAGAGCTATATAACATGGTGCACTTTGGAAAAAGTGGAAAGTATTACATTATTACCTTTATTGTCGGAGTACATGTGTACAATGAGATTGGTTGAGCCTCTCTTCGTGCACCCCCCCCCAACACAACTCACAGTGAGGACAGAAGTCACTAACCCAGTTCCAATCTTATTACACTTTGTGACCTTGTTGCACAACGCACCAACCCTGCAAGTCTGTCATACTATGTTGACATGAAGTTATTTTCCATTCAGAAGTCTGAGAGCCTACGGGTAGGAACTGTTCTTCAGCCTGTTGGTGTAGCAGGCAATGATTCTATATCTCCTACCCAATGGTAGGAGAGTGAAGAAGTGCTGACCAGGATGTGAGTCATCCCTGAGAATTTTCCTCACTTTTCTAAAGCAGCGAGCCCTAGCAATGTCATCTAGTGATATCAGGGGAACAGCCCATGATGTTTTGTGCTGTGCTCACCACCCTCTATAATGTCTTTCTATCCACAGCTGTCAAGCCAGCATACCAAACCATAATGCGATATGCGAGGATGCTTTCTATTGTGGATGGGTAAAAGGAAGTCATCAGTCGTTGTTCCACTTTGTTCTTTTGCAAGAACAAAGAATTAGATCTCTAATTCAGTAATTGGAAGTAGCTTTCAGAACCAATAAAAAGCAACACACACACACACACACACATCCTTACACAAGATAATTGATAGACAGAAGATGACAGACAGACAGACAAACGAGAGATGAGAGACACACACAGAGAGAAAGATGATGGATTAATAGATAGATTAAACAATAAGCTATTAAATTCATTGCCACTAAACCTGCAAGTGCGAATTTAGGTGGTTTTAAAATTAAATGAATAAAGAGATTGGGTTATCAGTAGCTACTAAACCAGCCTGTTGAGTCAAAAGCAGTATAACATTCATGTTATTGCCAGGTAACTACTTTTCCCATGTCCCCCCAGATATATCTAGTTGGCCACTGTGCACCACATCTTTTTCTCCCCCCCTTTTCATCAGGTCCTCTTTCCATTTTTTCTTCTTTAAAAATAAATAAGATCTTGGGGACTTTTTATTCTACTTAGGGAATGGCAATTGAGCCATGTGGCTCACTATTTGTAATCTGATGATGTAGAGGGCACTTTTGGCCTTTGACAAAAGGCATCTATTGTATCATGGAACAGAATCACAGTATCTCATATAATGGTGGAGCTGAGAGGTATTCCATAGAATTATCTTGACCAGTAAATTGTAATCCTACTCACAGCAACTCAAATAGGTTCCATTGTGTTCTGACCCAAGCCTCGTTCAAATCAAATAAACACAAAGTATATAAAAAAGCAAACCTTTTTAATGTGTCTCTGTGGGTTTTGCTTATTCACAGCAAAGAGTCATTAAAACTAATTGTCCCAGATAAGAGCAAGCCCTTTCAAGGTTGTGAAAGGCTGCCAAGAATACAAGATTAACTGCAGGGAAATATCCAAAACCAAAAGTCTCTGAAAACAAACCAGAATAGACAGGATTTCCACAAGAACTTGGAGTTGAAAGAACTTCTTTGCTTCCTGAAAAGAACCCAACCCCTGAGGGCTGGCTTTTATCCCTTATGGGAGGGGCCATCACCTTGCAGCCTTACTCCCGAATCGCCTATGCTGCTGTAGCTGCTCTTTCCTTTGAGAAAACCTGCATGCATACGCACTGGGCACAGGCTCCTTGGGATCCTCTGCATCACTGCTGCCAGATTCCACAAGCTCCGGAGGCAGCATTCCACTCTCCGGGAGTCCTGGCCCCATCCCTGCATCACACGTAGGCCCCTCATCCGAGTCCTCTCTCTCAGAGACCTCAGCCCTCCACACCTGCTGCTGGCGAACCACAACACATTGGTGCACAAGAAGGTTACAGTTAGAGGCTTGGGGAAATTGCAATTGGAGCATGTCTGAAGGCCACAAAGGCTGAAAGGAAAATGTGGTACAATGAAATTTGCTCAAGATAGGAAACTTATCACATTCAACTATAACATACTATCGTTCCTAGTATTTCTCATCACACTTCTTAGCACTTCTTTTTTTGGTCAAGTTTTTTATTTTATATGTATATTACACATACATATCAATGTGTAAACAATGTGACATCTGGGTGCCATACATTTTGGTACAAATAAAAATAATATTATTATTCACGACTAGTACAATTATCCAGCTTTATATATTTCTAATAATAATACACATTTATAGTTAGTAAAATGTGTATAGTAAGTTATATAATCTTTCATTATTTCATATTGTTTGAACATACCTGATACTACCGGAATTCAATTTCTAAACCTCCCTCTTGTTATTACATTTATCTTGTGATATAAAAATGTGTGTACTATTATTCCCCTTTTCTCTTATTTCTGTCTCTAATTTTTATTCATGTCGCCATTATATAAAAAGAAGTTTCCTTTCTGTCTTTCATGTTTCACCTGCTTTAATACTTCAATTAATATTCATATTTCCCTTATTTAAGTCTTCACATCTATTTCTATAAAATTTCATCTTTCATTATTTCATTATTCAATGTTTCAATATTCAATTCTACCAATCACAATATTATTTAAACTTACAGAATAATTCTATTCATATTCTATACATTCATCCAGTCTATATAATTCTGCTATTGATACACCTATTTATATTAAAATATGTGCTTTCATTATTTCATTATGCTCGCTATTTGACATTATTATTTCACTGCTAATCATAATATTATTTAAGCATATTTAATAGTACCATTGTTCAATCTCTATTTTTCCCATTTTTAATATTTAATTCTTATTCATATGTCCCATATTCTACTATTCATATCTATCTGTATTAAAATATTTTCTTTCATTATTTCATAATTATTATTTCATTATTTAATGTTTCAATATACTATTCTAATACTTATCACAATACATACAAAATAATTCTATTCATATTCTTTGTTTTCATCCAGTCTATATAATTCTAATGTTAATACACATGTTTATGTTAAAATATGTTCTTAAAGAAGAATCTCTTTCTCTCTCTCTTGCTATCCGTCATCTCTTCCCCGCATCAATATTTTAAATCTTATTGGTTTTTTTGACTTGCCTCCCATATTCTTCTCTTGGATATTTGTCTCTATCTACATCTACATCCTGACTGTTAAATCTAAATATTTCTCCCATCTAACTTCCTCTGTCTAACTTTGTAACTATCTGCTCTGACCTCTATCTCCATTCCCAAAGCATCTTCCTGACTTCTCCAATTCTCTTTTTAGACTTAAAGTGTCGTCCCCCCCCCCGATTAGATCCATCAATCATTATTGATGTTATTGGTATCTCCTCCTTGTTGTCTTCTTTTAGCTGATTTCCCAGTTCTACTTTCCCTTCCATTCGTTCTGTTGGCTCCTTCTTTTCCTGAACATCTTGGTCTTTACTCATGATTCCTTGTAAAATATTTTTCAATTTTTAGTCTATGCCATCTGTTAATTCCATAGTCGCCTTGTGTTCTTTCTGTATCATATCCTTTATGCTTTGAAACATCAACTCCATCTTGTTTAAAGTTTCTCTCCTTTCCTCCTTGTATTGCATAATAAGTTTAGCCAATAGCCCAAGAACCCTTTATTCAAAGCTGAGGTTACTCTTCAGATGCACTCTAGTCACAGTTCTTTATGTCCCACAGATAATCAGTTCCATTTTAATATCCAGGGAATCCAAGCCTCCTTAAATCACTTTTATAAGTTCAAACAAGGTCATTTTAATTTTGAATCTTCCTTGTTCTCAAATTTAAATCTCCAGTGGTTTTAAGGTAGGTGAATGTAATCCAGCAAGTATTTTCACAGTCCTTCAAATAAATGTTCCCAGGCTTGTATATTTTCCTCTCATCAGTAGATGGCACTCTCTGCATAACAATATTGTTGCTGGTAGATCTGATTTTAATTATTTTGAATTGTAATTCAAGTATAAAAGCAATGTTAATTTTTTAGATCTGTAATTCTAGCATTTAAAAATGCCTTCTCAATACCATGCCTTCCCACTTTGAGTGTCCAATTTCCTGTATTTTTGAAAAAGAAAGAAGTTTTTTTCTGTCTCTTTAATTCTTTTCATTCCAGCTTGATAATTTTCTCAAAGTGCTTACTCACTGCTTTAACAGATAATTCTGAGTAAATAGTTTGCCTGAACTTTCTCTTGGGATTGAGTATTAATAACAAAGAATCCTCTCACCCAGTTCCACACTGTTCATCAAAATCCGCTCCAACACAAATGTTAGAAAGTCTTCATCTATCCCGGCTTCAGGGAAGCCATCTTTGGGCTGCCTCTTCTCCTCATCCTGGCTGAGAGGGAAAGAAAGCCCCGAGTCAGAGCAGGAGAGATGTGGCTCTCTGTGACCTCACAGGGTGCCTCTCTTTGCTTTGCTGCCCCTACAGGGCATCTTCGGCTCCTGTCAGAGCACACCAATGGGAGGAAATTGGCATGGGAGCACGGAGCCCCGTTCCTCATGTCCGATCTCACCATGATGTCAGCTGGAATGCCACATTTTACCTATCCTTGGAGCAATATTTTCACACCGCAATATATAATTATGTAGATTTCAGTAAGCCATTTGATAAAGTAGACTACAGCCTACTTCTTGGTAAAATAGACCAAAATGGGTCAGACAGTATCACCACCAGAGGGATACTGTTGGCTGACCAACCACACTCAGCATGTGGTCCTCAATGGAGCTATATCTGAATGGAGAGAAACATGTATTTGGGTACCTCAAGGTCCTGTTTTAGGCCCAGTGCTCTCCAACATGTTCATAAATGTCCAAGATGAAGGAACCGAAGAGGCACTCATCAAATTTGCAGATAACACAAAGTTGTGGGCAGTTGCTAACACTTTGGAAGACAGACTCAAGATTCAGAAGGACTTTGACAGACTTGAACATTAGGTCCTATCTAACAAGATGCAGTTCAGTGATGAGAAAAGTAAGGTCCTGCGGTTGGGCAGGAAAAACTAAATGCATAGGTTTAGAATAGGCAATATCTGGCTGAACAATAGTATCTGCAAGAAGAATCTAAGAATCCTGGTGGGTCACTGCTTAATTATGTGTCAAGAGTGTCAAAAAAGCCAATGTAGTTCTAGACCGCACCAACAGAGAGATAGCATCAAGATCATGAAAAGTGATAATATTGCTGTTTACTGCACTAGTAAGGCCATATTTGTAATACTGTAATGCATCCAGTTCTGGTCACCTGATACAAAAAAGATGTTGAGACTCTGGAAAGTGCGCAAAGAAGACAATAAAGAAGATAAGGTGTCTGGAGGCTAAACTGTATGATGAACATCTAAGGTAACTAACATTTTGCAAGATAGACTCAAGATTCAGAAGGACCTTGAGGAGCCAACAAAGGGAAGGCTTAGGAATGAGATGATAGCTATCTTCTAAGTACTTAAAGATCTATCACAGGGAAGAGGGGATCAATTTATTTCCTAAAGCACCTGAGGGCAAAACAAGAAGCAATCAATGAAAGCTCCTCAGACTAAAATACAACCTGGAACTTGTGAGAAATTTCCTGACAGAACAATTGGTCAGTGCTTTTCCAGCTCTATTATTTTGTGATTTTATAAATATGTCCTAAATCCTAAATATATGACTACGTACTTGAAGTGTTAACACTTTAAAGCAGATGGATCAAGTAGAAATAACTACTGGATGCAAAAATAGGTACAAGGATCAAAATACAAATGCAAGACGAGGACAAACCATCATGTTACATATTAGATATATGTATGGATCTTCTTCTGTCCTGAACTGTATTTTATTGAGTTTATTTTGTAACATAAACAATCCTGTAAATGGCAGACAGACAACATCTGGAAAATAATATTCATCTCTATTTTTACCACCCAAATTTTGATGAAATTTTCCTTGGCAGCCAATTATCAGAAGGAAAAGCAGGATATTTTGCTTGAGCACTTAAATTTTTCTTCTTGTTTATAAGATCAAATTACATATTGAAAATTAAGAAGTGTGAAGGGGAAAGGGGTACAGGGGAAAAAAACTGTACTTCAGATGGTGGTTAGGCTTATCTTGACTTTCATCCATGGCAGCTTTCTTCTGCTTCTTTTGATGGGCTTCGTGATTCAGTCAGATCCGATGGCATATGTCAGTAAAGCTTAAACATGGCTGGAGCCAATCGTGTTTTTGTCCAAGTTGCACATGTCAGCCTAAAGTAGATTGATGAAATTAAGGACAGATGGCTGTGGCATTTTTGTTCTTTGAACTGACAGCTGCTGGTGTAAAAATACATTAAAATTTAAAAATACATTAAATTCAATTGCACATAAATTAGATTTTATATTAAAATAGTTCAGTAATCTTTAAAGGTTTGTTCAGAAAAGGAAGCACAGAGAACTGGCAGCTCACAAGGCTTGCATGCATGGATTCTGCTCTCTCTTCTGCACTCAGAGAATGCAAACTCTGAAAAATGTTTTCTCAGACAGCTCCAGCCATGATCTCCGATCTGTCTCACAAACAAAGTGCTTTTCAAGGACAAAGAGAGATAGGGAATCCTTGGTACTACTCATCCATCCCCAAGGGCTTGCTAATGGAAATAAATTCTGCTGTATGCAATCAAAATTTATAGGATGAATAAAACTCGATTTATACTATTTATCATACCTCTTTTTATAACAGAATAATCTGTTGGGTTTGTTCAAGGAAATGCTTGGGTGATAGTGTATTGGATTTCAGGGAAGTGTTTGACAAGTTCTCCTTGAGGACCAGATGGAAAAGCTTATTCTGGTTAATAGTGTGATCAAGTGGATTTACAGTTGGTTGAATAACAGCACCAAATGGATGTATACACAGTTCTGCATTCTAGAGGGAAGTACCACATAGGGTACTGATGAGGTTCCAAGAACTTCAGCACAAATCACAATTCAGCTAAGCTCAACAGGTGTGGATTAGATTTGAACTCAAGCTAAATTCAACAGAATGATATTCAACTGTGCCGAGGGTTCTTGTACTATACACCTTGCAGATTTTCCTCAGGAAATGTGGAGCGAGCAGTTTCCCCACTGGTGAACAATGTCACTATACCCTCAATTCCAGGATTCCTGCCCTCCCTGTGTAGCCAAGTTGCTGTGTCATCTTGTCACCCATCTGTCACCCTCCCCTCTTGCCCAAGGATTCTTTCACTGTCCCCCCAATAGAGCTGTTGGATATTTTATGACTGTGAAAAATAAAAATGGTGAAAGAAGAATAAAGGTGGAATACCACCGGGATGGAGACTCTCTGAATGGAAGGGTAAGGTACACCAGTGAAAATATTTGTCCAGTACCCCAAAAACTGCTGTAGAGGATAATATGGGTGAGGTCAGTGACTGCATGAAAATATTTTGAAAGTCTAAGTATATTTTTCAAGCTGTGGTTTGTGAAACCCAAGATTCTGTGAGAACTTGAAGAGGCTCTGAAAGAGACTAAAGACAAAAGAAAAAAAAATCACTTAAATTTAGTCAAGGGCATCTGTAGTAATTTTTAAGGTATAGCAGAAAAGGACAGACATTATTTTCCCTTGAGAAAATATCACAGTCACAATATTGTGGATCAGAGATTCCAGGAAGTTTTCTAAAACAACTATCAGATCTGATGACTTAAAACATTTTAAAACCTTTGACATAAGGCTTTAAAATAGAGGTTAATTCCCTGGCAACTTAAAATCAGTTCAAATATTAATCAAAGTCTAGGATAGAAAAGTAGAGCTATTGCTGGGATAATTTTGGGATGCATCTGTTTCTCTAAGAAAACCATTGTCTTTTCCTCTCAAGTATAAGCTGATGGGTCCTCTTTTTATTTCCAGTTCTCAGGGGAGCACTTTCCAATCTTCTGTGTTTGTATTAGTTAAAGTGCAGCTATTTTAGATCAGTGCAAAGAAGTGATGTGTCTGCCAGACTTGTGCAAATGCTTTCAGCTGTTTAATAATATATGTTGTTGTCCATTACAATGGCTATGTGGCTGTATGTTGAGAGGAAAAGCAATCATTCCAAGAGATGAACTTTGGGATAGCTGCCTAATGCTTTGGGAAGGTAGAAGGTAACTGGACTTCAGATGACCTCAACCAATGGAGAGGCCAAGCCTTCAATCACAGAATTGGCTCAATGACTCATACTAAATTTGCTCTGCATGTAAAGATGGCCATGCCTTTGGCTTTTCTCCAGCTGCATCTACCCTCTTCAAGTTTTTTGTTATGTATTGCTTTTCCCCAACAATAGATGAAAAAATTCATGCACAGTATCTGTTGAGTTCAATTCAGCTCTGACTTCGTTGACTGTGCAAATTGTTTAGGACAGGGGTCTCCAACCTTGGCCCTTTAAGCTGGCTGGGAATTCTGGGAATTGAAGTCCTCCAGGCTTAAAGGGACCAAGGTTGGAAACCCCTGGTTTAGGAAGATTATAGGTGGATGGTGGGCTTGGAGAGCATGAAGACACACAATCTGATGCAATTCCTTTAGCCCTTTCAAAAGTTTGATCAGAGTTATTTTTATGCAATGTAGGGGGGATGTTTCAATCTGTGGGAATAAATAACATTAGATATATGTATGGATTTGCTTCCATTTTACTTAATTTCAAATTAGCCTTGTCTACTTATAGGGTAAGAGCCAGTTTGTAGTGTTTCAGGCATCAAGCTAGAAACCAGGAGACTGTGAGTTCTAGTGCTGCCTTAGGCACAAAGCCAGCTGGCTAAAACTTGGGCCAGACACTTTCTCTCAACCCTAGGAAGGAGTCAATGGCAACCCACTTCTGAAAAATTTTGCCAAAAATACCTGCAGGGACTTGTCCAGGCAGAATTGAATATGATTGACCAGAAGTAAAAATGCCTTATGGGGCATAACTGTTGGAAAAATTCATAGGGACAAATGTGGCCCATTATCTGAGTCCCTCATTTTGTGCACTGCCACAGTATTTTGAGATAGTGCCATTGATTTTGGTCAAACAAAACAGGGGTTAACGTGGTACCCCGAAATCTGCAATTTTTGACTGAAACCACTTAGCTCATTTTTCTTCTTCAATTCAGTTGTGCCCAATTCTTGAAGATTGTCTATACAAGTTCCTGCAGTTTTCTTGTCAAGCTTCTTCAGAATTGAGTTCCCATTTTATCCTTCCTAGGGCCAAGAGAAAGTAACTGGCCTAAAGTTACCCTGCTGAAGGAAAAAGTCTCTGCGTTTCTACTCTTATACCTTAACCACTACACCAAACTGACTCTGTTTAGCTCATATCTCTTCACAAAATATTCTAATGTTTTCTTTGTCAGTATTACCACAAGGCATAACTACATACTGGAAATTTATTTATTCTCAAAGAAGGTTCATCTGTTCTCCCCACAGCATCAAAGGTATTTTATAATCACATCATCAAGATGCGAATGGCAGAACATTTACAGACCTGATCACTTTAAAATCAATGATGTAGTGCAACTAGAAGGGGAATTAATTGTTTATCAGATCATTGTTTTGTAGTCCTAGGATGACAAAACTGTGAGGCAACTTATCCCAGGAAGCATAAATGAAAAATCACCCAGGTAAAAATAAAAAATGAGCAGCTGATACTGGCAAAGAAATGACAGATTAAAATGGTTTTTTAAAGAATTCAGATAAGAAAGTGCGTTATTCATTGTATTTTTCAGAGGCAGTTGTTCAGGGCAAAGAAATGAGATATAACCATAAGTATTTGTTCTGTGAGTTTCTGATATTTTGATTCTTATTTAAAGCGAATGGATTTACTAGGATGATGAGGGGGGATCAGGAAAAAATAACAATTAGTACATCAAAGAAAAAAATGATGCATTTTGAATAAACTGTCCTACATGCAATACATCAGTATATTATATTTAACATGAAAAATTATTCCAGTCTTAGCATTCAGTTTCTTCAATTTAAATAGGTTTTGTGTGCGTGTGTGTGTGTGTGTTACTACTATTTCCCAGTCATCTTTTTAAATAGCTAAATGTCACACAAATCTTTTCCCCAGTCTTAGCTGCTTCAGTTTCAGTTGAACATGTTCTCCCTGCTCCTGGAGATAAAAACTGTCAGCCTCATTCAACAATGCCAGCTTAATGAAAGCCAATTGTCTACATTCAGGAAAATGAGAACAGACTGTAGAAAAGCATTATGAACAAACATTGTAACTGCATGTTATTGATCTTTTCTTGTTTGACATAACTTGGGAAAGCCTGAGAATTAATTTTTAATAGGTTTTCAAGAAATTAAAATGTTAAAAGTGTAAATATTCCAGTCTTCATCACAAGTCTCATCTTTTCTTTTTGCAGTAGCAAAATGAAAATGCCATCTTCTCTAACAATGAGCTACTATTCTAATTACTGAAGAACTTGGGGGTAAAGTGAGACCTTTTTAAAAATATGGGCAATTTAATATGGGTTTGAAGCATATAACATTTGCGTGCCCTCTTATAACTCTGTGGGAACAGAAAGTGATGGCTTGGTGCAAAGTTTATGAGACACCAGTGGGGCATAATCCCCTTTTGGTCTTTGCTGGGAAAGGAATAATCAATTCCTCTATTACTTCAGAACTCTAAAAATGTCAAAGGAGAAATCTCCTGTCCTAAAAGAGCCATTACTGTACAGCCCAAAATACCAATGTATTGTCTTTATAACATTCTTCCAAGGACCTACATTTGGGTAATTCATAACAGGAACAAGCAGATTTTGGGGAGCATGGGCTTGGCCAGCTGGTTAAAAACTATGCTGTTTCGATTGTGAGATCACAGTCACAACTTTGATGTTTATTAATCCTCCTACCACTTCTAGAAACCCCCGGCAGGGCTGTCCCAAAGGTGCTTTTTCTTTGAAGACATTTCACTTTTCATCCAAGAAGTTTCTTCAGCTCTGACTGGATGGTGGAGAATGGAAGGATTTATATTCCTTGCAGACAGCTGGTCACTTGCATTATCTTAGACAGTTGTTGAGACTACTTGGAGGTTTAGCTGTGTCCTCAGGGTCACCTGAGTAGTGCAAATGGCTGTGAAACCTTCTTGGCTGCAGGAAGTTTTTTGCCTTGTGTCCCTTCACTGTTGAAGGCAGCTGAAGGCTATTGGGAATGAGTCTATGTTGTCTGACTCTCAAACTTAAGGCCCTGTCACACTGCCCAACGGATGCAAAATGTTTGTAAAAAGGACACAGCGGACGAGAAAAATGACTACGCGAGGTATGTTATTGCTCGTCTCAAAAGGGGCAAAAATTTGCAATAAACAGGAGGTGGGATAACTATGGAAAGGAACGGAGCGGGGGAGGAAGCTGAAGGTGGATGTGGAAGCGATGGAAGGTGATGGGCACACGATCCGCTAGGCTTCCGGGGGGGGACTCAGCAAGAGCGAGACGTGGAAGCGTGGAAAGAGCGGCATGCAGAACGGGGATGGCTGATGGGATGAAGGCGGATGCACAGTGGATGCAACAGCGATGAGCAAGATGCAGAGCGGAGGCCTAGCCGGATGGTAGCAGAAAAGCTAGCGTAATGCTAAGGCAGATGCCGATAGCGGTGTCGTACTGGCACAGCATGTAGCGGATGGGGGATGTATGTGCGCGGGTGACAGGGCCGCCGGGCGGATGATACAAGGGAAGCAGCTTCCCCAAGCAGATCAACGCAATTCAGAGGAGCATAGACCTACATGCGGACAATCGAGTTGCGGCTTGGCCAGCCTGCCTGCCCTGCATGCTGCCTGGCAGGCTTGCTTGCCTGCCCTTGCTGGCCTGCCTCATTCGCTGCAGCCTCCCCTTGCCAAGCCCTTGGCTGTCTGCGCCAGGGCGTATGGTGCCTGGGGCCTGGACCAGCCTTGTGCCTGCTGCCAGCCTTTCCTGCCACCTATCCCTGGCCTGCCTTGCTGGCCCTGACTGTCCTGCCACCGCCTGGCCTGCAGCCTGCCTGGCCCAGCCTTCCGCTGGCAGCCCAGGCACCACACCCATAGCGGAAGGAAGGAGAAAGGACTCAGACCTATCTCGTGCCGCGCCTGGCGAGTGGACAAGGGCCACGCTGCGCTGCCATGCCTGGGCCCCTCGACTCTGTGCTTTTCTGCTGGGGCTTCTGTAGCGACGGGGCTCGGCTCTTCTGTGGCTGGGGCTTCTGGCTGCTTCTGCTTCTGGAGAGCTGATGATGGCAGTTAGCCTTCTGGCGGTGGTGCTTTGGCTCGTTGCTTTCTCTGCTGAGGCTGCTTCCTGGCGGGTGGTGGCTTTCTGCTGGTGCTTATTCTGCTGAGCGCTACCCTCGGTCCTGCTTGTCCTGCTGTCCTGGCTCATGCTCCTGGTCTTCCTGCGTACTGCATCGTGCTCCTGGTCGTTTTGCTTGCGTTCCTGGCGTGGTCTGCTCCATGCTGCTCGGGTTCCCTGCTTGTGCTCCCTGGGTCCTGGCTCAATGCTACCTGGTGCTGCTCGGCCGGCATGCTGCGTGGCTGTCCTCTGCTGCGCTGACTGGTCCTGGCCTGGTGCTGCTGGCTGCTGGCTGATGATGATGATGCTGCTGGGGGTGCTGCTGTTGCTCGCTGCTGCTGAGATGAATGGATCCTGGCCGTGGAGGTGCTGGCTAGGCTGCTGGCTGCTGGCTGAATGACTTGCATGATGGATCCTGCCTGGGTGCTGGGCTTCTGGTGGTGGTGGAGAGAGGCAGCCCTAGCCCGAGACGTTCGAGGCCCGCCTCCGATGAGTGGCCCTGCGCTGGTCCCTGTCCAAGGAGGAAAGAGGCAATATGCGAGAACGGGAGAGGAGGCAATATTCCATTGAGGAGGAAACGAGGATGAGTGGCTGGGATTGCTGAGAAAGAGAATGCCTATGCTATGGTCGGAAGGGACACCGGCTCTAACAAGGGGACACAAACCAAAAGGAACAGCAGGCTGGGGGCTGGAGAGGAAAGGTGGAGAGTCCTGGGGTACACATGCCGGATGGTCGCTGCCTCACGAGCTGGTGGAAACATATGCACCCAGGTATGGAAGCTGCAACCTCAATAAATTCCTGGCGCAGGCCACGGGTTTAAGCTGGGAACGTAACAGGAGGAGACCTAGGGTCCATGCAGGTGCAGCTTCTGGAGGGTGAGTGATCCGACCTAGAGCAGCAGAGCAGCCGCTCTCCTACAACCCTCTCTCTAAGGCAGCCTGCTGAGAGCCTAGTCCTCTTCGTCAGGGAAGTAGATCAGCTCTGTGTGCCTGGCAGGCAGGTATCTTGTGGAGCTGGTCTCCACGGCGGAGACGCCGCCCGACAGCTGCACTGCTTACCGGTGTGGAGCGAGCATGAGGACTCGCCCTGTGCGCAGTGGGAGAAAGGAGACGTGACGTCCACCAAGAACCCTAACCCACATCCTACCCCAGCTCCACGCTCCACAGAAGTAGGCCAGAGAAGCAGACAGGAGAGGGGCAGAGCCCACATCTGTCTCTGCTGGACAAGACAGACACCATCCAGGAGCAGCAGGTAGACTTTCTCCTCTCTCAAGTGTCGGCAACAAGTCGGACTCAACGCTATGAGTGAGCCCGTTCCTCACCTAATGTCAACGCAGCCATCATGGACATGGGCGGAACCCCAGTACTCGAAAGGGTTGGTGAAGGACCGGAATGCACCCAGTCCAGGTGCTGTCCCCCGAGTCCCAGGTGCGGCTCCTCCACCCGGCAGGTGATGTCCCTCCAATCTGCCAAGGCTGTTTCCACAAGGCCCTCACGCTACCAGGCGCTATGGCTACCGCGAGGAAGGTCCCCCGCACAGGCAAGCAGCCCTTCCCAGTCGCAGGCACAGACTCATCGGATGAACCCAGTTGCCACTGTGCCACTGATGCCCACCGCATCACCCACAGCCACCCCGATGCGACCCACACAACACTGCCAAGACTGCACATGCCTCACCTTGCTCAGCTTGCAGACCAGACAGCCCACTGCACTGCTCCTCTCTCCCACTCACAGCAGCCCGGCCTCACGTACATCTTCGTCCGTACTGGGGGCTGACACTCCATTGGCCGAATGGAGGAGGGGAAGGTCTCACACATCACGGGGCTGAGCAGCTGTCTGAAGCCTTCCTCTAAGCACATCACCTGTTGGTCCTCTCATGGGCCCAAGCACCGCAATGATGATTAGACCAGCACTCCAGCCCACCAGCACCTCACTAGCACCCTAGACTTCAGCCCTGAGAGTGGGCAACCTCTGAGTGACAGTATAAGAGTGCCAGAGACTGGTGGCTACTGTAGACTTTATTTGGAAACTTGACGTTGGGTCATTTTTCTTTACAGCTTTGTTATTATAAAGATTATCTTTGGCTTCACAAACACTTGTTCATTTATTTTTTGGTAAATAAAGTCTGGTGGAAAACTTTTTGAGAATGGGTTTTAAGGGGGCCTTTGCGCATACTTGGGTGGGATGGGTTAAGATGCAGTGGGGGATGGGCAGGGAATAACTTTGGGATGGGTTAAGATAGTTGGTGGGAAGGGTTAAGATAGCGTGTCGGGCAATAGATAACCTCCAGTGCAAGATAGTGGGACTGTTTGCCACCCTCCCCGGTGCCACCATCTATGGGGCCTCATTATCAATACAATGTGCCAAGTTGATCACACATGTCAACATAAACGACAAACCTTTATTAAATGCCCTGCTGCATTGTAGGCACCCAACATTACATGGCCCAATTCATGTGTGATGCAAGACAGGCTGAAAGGAAGCATCCATTAGCATCTATATCCTGTTGATCCTAGTCACTGCTGCAGCTGGGGAGTTGAGCCAGTATTCAGGGCTTGCGGCTGCTATCTCCCTTCACGTGAGGCTCTGTTGGGGCCTTGCACATCCTCCAGTGTCGATCAAGGTTTTGCCCTTGCCTCCATTGCCCAGGCTCCATTCCCCATTGCCTTGTCTGGAGTGCCCAAGCCTGTTCTGCAAGCTGGGTAGCGCGGGGTGTGGCATGAGATTGTGGCAGGATGCAACAAGCTTCCATGATGTTCCTCACGGTCTCTGGTGTGATGCTGCATAGTGGTGAGAAAGTACCTGGGACCTGTTGGCCAGGATGCCAAAAGGCGCTTCTCCACCACCGCCTTGCCCTGGACAGCTTGTAGTTTAAGATCCTCTCTTCACGGGTGAGGCATTTGGAGGTGTAGGCTTCATGAGGTAGGTTC
This sequence comes from Laticauda laticaudata, assembly GCA_004320025.1. Lineage (NCBI taxonomy): Eukaryota > Metazoa > Chordata > Lepidosauria > Squamata > Elapidae > Laticauda > Laticauda laticaudata. The sequence continues at coordinate 19,257 of BHFT01011587.1, forward strand.
TGAGGGAGAAGGCGTCACCTCCACGATGCACATCTTGGGTGTCGTTGGGCAGGGGGTCTGGATCTGGGAAGCCCATGATGAGGTTACGTTCCAGCCCCTCCTTGAGGTAACTGGCATTGTATACCCTGGGCGTTCTGAAGCTGACCTGTTGCCTGAAGCATCGATGTACATGAATCTGTAGTCAGCATCGACAATGGCGAAGAGGATGATGCTGAAGAAGCCCTTTGTAGTTGAAAATAAGTGGACCCCGACTTGGCTGGTGCTTTGCCAGGCCACATGCTTGCCATCTATGACTCCAACGTGTGGGGGAAGTTCCACTCTGATACACTGCTCTGCAACTTTCTTCCATCCTTCTTCAGTGGAGGGGCACTGGAGGAGCTCCTCCAGGTATTCTTCGATGATGGCCTGCACGCACTTCTTGGACCCCAATGCTGATGGTGTTGTGTGGCACCCTCCAGCCGTACTGCATGCTCCTGTAGTGCGTCCCTGAGGCCAAGGTGGCGCAGAGTCAGTGCCACCTTGAGCCAGGTCCAGGCGGGCCGGAGTTGTGGCTCTGCTTGGTTCAACCTGGTGTCAGCCGCTGCACAACTTCGTCAAACATGGCTGGAGGCATCCTCATGAAGTTCTGGAATGCACGAGGGTCTTCGTTCCTCAGCTCCACCATCAGCTGTACAGTCCGTACTCTGCTCTTCTCCCGATCCATCCTCAGACCCAGACGCTTCTTGGCCACCTCCTTTTCTCCCATAGTAGAGGTTCACGGAGCCTGTAGATGGCTTTGCACTGTTGCAGAACGTATGGTGGCTACCAAAAGGAGTTTGTTATGATATGGTGGACATGACTGGATGCTGTGGAAGAGCAAGAGGCAGATGAAGGCTGCAGAGGTCTGCACAAGCTGGGCTGCTGGGCTGAAAGTGATATGCCAGGTGAGTTCCCTCCCCTTTTTATAGGCAATATAGGTTTTCCACTATGTGTCCCTTTGCATCCTCTAGGCATCCTCTAGACATCCTTAATATCCAAGATAGTCCCCTCTGCAAACGCTTTTTCCATTTTAAATGCTTTCTTTGCATGCTGGCATCTGCTTTCATCCTTTCTCCGTCCGTGCTACTAAACACTGCGCGTCCCATTCCGGCGCCCGTTCCGCTTCCTCCCTGCGTCTGTTTACCGCTGAATGGATGCGAGTTGCGCGGATGCGCAGCAGATGCCTAGCAGATATAGCGGTGCGTAACGGATGCAGAACGGATGTCCCCCGTATGGCCTAGCGAATGCAGAACGACGCGTTGGATACATTTTCCATCAAAAGTTTTGAGCAGCTCAAAACCTTTTGAGCGGGTGAAAATGTCAATAGACGGATGCTGGACAGATCAGAGAGGAAGCAAAACGGGAGGCAGTGAGTACAGAACGGAAGCATCGCGTTATGGTAAGTGTTTTTCTCTGTTTTACATCCTCTTTCCATCCATTGGTGCAATGTGACAGGGGCTTTAAGTGTAAACAGTTCCTGCAGTCTTCATTTTTTCTGGAAATCTGTTCATTCCCCCACGCCATTCAAAGAGTGTCCATCCCAAAGTACATAGCTAAAAGTCGATGGAGATTCTTGGTCATCTAGGTCGTGGTTGTCCCAAAGGTGCTTTTTCAGGAGGCAACTGGACTTTCATGTTTTTTCTCTGAAAAAAAAACCAAGGGCTACACTTTAGGGTTTTTGAGTCTTTTATTTGGATTCTTTGCTTTTCCCTCTACTGTTTGGAGGGGATGATGGATGAAGTCTTTTCTAAATTTTCAAGATGATAATATTATTGAAGAGTGTTCTTAATGTTACTGGAAGACTTTTTAAAGAGACAAATGACAGATATTGCTTATATTCCTTGCATAACATTCTGAAAAGAAGTCCTCCATGGGCTGTTGCCTTCATTTTTATTTTCCAGGAGCACCAAACAGTGTCTTTTGTTCATGCTATCTAGGGTTTGTAGCAGTTGGCTCAAGAGATCTGGAGATCTTCAAGATGGGGCCAGTAGGTTCAGTCCTACTGAACATGACCCTTCAGGGCAGAAGTTGTAGCCTTACAGCCTGAATGCTCACCCAAGGAAAACTATCATTCTATCTTGAAGAGCTGTATAGAAGATGGAATTTGGGGAAGTAACAGTATGACATACGGAGATGATAAAAGCCAAACCTCTTGGAGAATCCTATTGGTATAAAACTAATACAAAATGCAGAATGTCACTCCTGTCCTGTGTTTCTGATCTTGCCCTAGGAAAACATTTTTATTTTTTAATGCAAATTGATTACTTGTATCAAATCATTGTCAACTCTCAACAACCCTATGGGAGACATTTTGCATTATATTTTTCAATCCTTATATGGAAAGCAGGTCTGAATTTTCCGTTTCCTTCTTCATGGAGTTTGGACAAAGGAAGATCCGGGTTGGGTGGAGTTGAGAGAAACCTGATATGTAAGTATAAGGAGTACAATTAGCCTCCTGAGTACCTTTTAATTATTTTTTTAATAAATAAATTGCAAAAAGAAATTTAATTTCATTGTGCTTGAATCTGTTTTTTTTTCTCCTCAATTCTCATTATGCAGAGTTGCTTAGTGACCTAGGAGCAAAGGATGTAAAAATGTTCTCATTAAACAATTAGGTTAACTAGTTAAAGTATTAGGTCTTCTGATGGATCTGACCAAACTGAAGCTGGGCAATATGATTGTTCGGGTTCCAAGTAACAGACTCATAGCAAGCAAAACTCCAAGGCAGGTGGATTACTCAAAGAATAGCTTTCTTGGAAATTTCATATTGGCACATATCTGGTCAAAACTGACTCTGAAGGTTCCTGTGGTTTTCACCTAATTATAAAAGTTTTCTCTCAACCCTAAACAGTCAGTCACATGGGCCAATCAAGGTGCTGTCTGGTTGCCTGGTGACATTGCTGCTCCTTCCTCTGGCTGGGCATGAGAATGTCCTTGGTTCCCAAGAGAAAGTATTTTATTTTGGCTACAAGACCTCAGCCATCTCTAAACTCTGCCCCCTGCCCAATTCCTCAGCTCCAGTTTGGCAACACCAAAGCTGCAATATGGCTTCGGTCAGGTCAGCTTCAGGACTGGCAATGATAGGAGTTTGAAATGAATGGTGTGAATCATCACCATGGATTGTCTGATGAAGATGTGCTTTTGCTGTGCAGCATACATGACAGAGGTTAGGAATGAGCAGAAATCCAATGTGGCTCTTAGCAAGAATCAAGTCAGTTTCAACTTAAACTCAAAAACTTGAATTATTATTAAAACCTTGTTGGAAAACTACAGTCATGGTGTATTTAGCATTCAGAAGGGCAAGAAAAAATCAAAAGTCCTGTGCCAAGGGAACCCAAATCCTGAGTCAGAGAAACTGAGTTTAAGTTTAGTATGCTGGGTTGTGCAAAGTAAGCATGTCAGGGTATGATACCATCAGGGAAGGTAACCTACCAATCTAGAAGTTTGAAAGCATGTAAAGGTGAGTAGATAAATTGGTATCACTTCAGTGAGAAGGTAACAATGCTGTTCTGATCCAAGCCTCATTCAGAGCAAACAAACATCAAACAGAGATAAAAGCAAAACCTTTTTAATTCTTCTCTGTGAATTCCATGCAAGGCTACCAAGAACAGTAGATTAAATTGAGAGGAAATAATCAAAACCAGAAGACTCCAAACACAAACCAGGATAGTCCAAACTTCCACAAGACTTGAAGTGCAAGAACTTCTTTGCTTCCTGCAGAGTCTCACCTCTGAGGGCTGGCTTTCATCCCTTGCCATCACCTTGCAGTGAGGGGCTATCACCTTGCAGCTTTACTCCTGAGTCACCCATGCTGCTGCAGCTGCTCTCTCCTTCAAGCAGGCTACTTGGGGTCATCTGCATCACTGCTGCCAGCCTCCACAAGTTCCAAAGGCAGCACTCCACTCTCTGATAGCTCTGGCCCCATCCCTGCATCACACACAGGCCCCTCATCCGAGTCCTCACTCTCTGAGACCTCAGCCATCCATACCTGCTGCTGGTGAACCACAACAAGCACTCTGTGATGTCATGATGGCCACATGACCGTGGAAATGTCATTGGAAAGCATGGCTGAATGGTCTCAAAATGGAGATGAGCACTGCCCCTTATAGTCAGCAATGACTAGTGAAGTCAAAATTGCAGACTCCCTTACCTTTACCTTCAATGTAGTGTTCCTAATTGCTAATCTCTGATTGTTTATAAAGAATTTGGAGTCCTGTATGGATTTGAGCTGGTGGGCGGGGCTCCTGGAGTTTGCACAGGCAGAATCAGGGATCTTAAGAGAGGATGGAAGTTCCCCCCTAGACTCACCCAGGTCTTGTTTTACATAATAGCTGAGTTGCCTCAACCATAATCAAACTGTGGATGAGGGAAATCTAATTACAATCTGGCCTAGTCTTCAATAACATCCCAGGGCTGCTGAGGATTTGGTGATCAGTATCAAGGATAGTGTCAGAACTTATGTTGGTCATCAACTCCATTTTCCCATGATAAAGGAATGGTTTAAAAATATAGCAATATTGTGTGTTATAGTACTGAATGCAGTGGTCGGATTCAAATTTTGACTACCGATTCTGTGGATGTGGCTTGGTGGATGTTGCAGGGGAAGGATACTGTAAAACCTCCAGTCAGAGGTGATATTTGCCAGTTCTCTGAACTATTCAAAATTTCCACTACCGGTTCTCCAGAACTGGTCAGAACCTGCTGAATACCACCTCTGACTGAATGTAAATATTAGAAGGGTTCATTAGTCTGAACATTAATTATCCATACATAATTTTAAGTTAGCTGAATTAAAGACACATGCTTTCCCCATAAACTTTGTATTCCTAATAAAGAATAGCAGAAAAGGAGAAAATGAATTATTTATGATCTAGTTTCATTTCACTTTAAACAATTGCACAATGGATAACATGTTTTGGTCTTTTCAAATATATTCATATGTTGGCAGTTTCTCCTTTTCCGGATTTAATCGGTGTTTCAAACTATTGATATAGCAAGCCTAGGGATATTTGTATAAGCAATATCACAAACTGTAAAGCCTCCAGAACCATAAAGTCTACAAAGTTGAAATTTGGCATGTATGTTCCTCTTGGCTTCTAGGTGCTCACTAAGAAAGGATTTTTCAAAATGACCATCAGAACATTAGAAAGCCATGCCCAGGCTCCTTGCTGTCTCCTTCTTGTTCACACAGAAAATACTGTTTCAGTTTTCAGGGTGCTGGTAGGCAGTGGCAGATTTTTTCTCCTTATTTTCTTCCCAAAAAACTAAGCCCGACCACATAATTTTGTAGCAAAGCACAGATATCGAGCTACTATATTTATAAATATCTCAGTCATGAAAAGTAGAAAAAAACTTAAAGGCCATCTACTTTAGCTCAGTGATAAGTCCACAGAAAAGCAAGCCTATAATGGCACTAGTCAATTATAGTACATCCAAAAAGAAACAAACACAGAAAAATACCTTCTGAGACAAAATGTTCTTTTTATATTTATTTATGGTAGCTCCAAATCCATCCTTGTTTGGCCAAATTGATTCATTTTGCTGCCTGCAGCCATCAGCAATTGTTGTCTTCGTCCTAAATCAGTGTGCATGAAACCAAAGCCCAGCTAAACTGTTAGGGCACTTAAGGTAATAAAAGAGTATTTCTTGGTGTCCTTGCAAAGTAAAAAAGCTAACAATAATAACTAAAAACAAGTTCTGCACTTTTGTAACATCCAAAATCAGCTGTGACAGATGTTTAATTCTGCCTAATATACAGCTATTGTGGGGATGCTGCAACACTTCTAAATGTGAGATCTGATCATAACTCATGTTTTGTAATTTCAAATGCTCATAAACAAATAATTGTAAAGTCCCAGACTACTTGTAGTTGGCATCAAGTCTATTTATGTAGGATCAAATTACTCAATCTGACCATACACTATTTCTACGACTAGAGCATAGAGAGAAAGGAAATATTAATAGTAAGCTAACAGCAAGAGGTAGATCTATATTTTGTATGGCCAGAGATCCAAATCTAGGCCTTGGTATCTCCTACATAAAATAAAATAACAGAGGTGGAAGGAATCTTGGAGATCTTCTAGTCCAATCCCCTGCTCAGGCAGAAAGCCCTATACTCGTGATGATGAACCTTTTTGCTGTGGTGTGCCAAAAGCCTGTGCATGCCAACACCCACAATGCAATGTGCCCTGCCCCCCCCCTGCGCATGTGCGTGAAACACCTCTGCCCTGCCCTTTACCTGCACTTCACATGCGTGCACCTCCCAGCTAATTTTCAGTCCATTTGAGGCCATTTTTCACCCTCCCGGAGGCTCAAGGGAAGCCTCTGCAGCCTCAGAAGGCCCCAAAATGGGCCTTCCAGAAATACCGGATGTTCCGTCCGGAAAAAAGCACGTGAGACCGGGTTCCAAACAACAACTCTTTATTTCAAACTGCTAGGTAAAGAAACAGAACATAGCCCAAGCCGCAGCAGCCCTTTATATAGCAGCTAGCCTGCCGGCTTGTGGCCAATGACAGTTATTAAATTCTTCCCGCCGTTTGCGGCTTCCCGGATTGGTTCCTAGTGAACCAATCCGTAAGTGGCCTTTTTGGCCAATCAGAATTGAAGTACTGGGAACCTGCCAAGTTCCATACAAAAACACCCCTCCCCTTGTAGTTCAGTCCCAATGTGG
>BHFT01011593.1:0-19413 GCA_004320025.1 Laticauda laticaudata
GATCTCTTCTACACAAAGGTATCCTATATCTCTCGATCACCTATAACCAAGAGGACGAACCTCTATCGGTATGACTTAAAACACCATGGCTATAGCTCGTACACATACATGCACGAGACATAGAACCACCATAACAATCACACAGATACAACCAGATAAGCACAAATAGTGCTCACTTGACCTAAATTAGAAAACAAATACACGTCAGTCTGAAAAAAGCCATATCATCAGGCAAAAAAATCGGCACTTCTCGCCATCACAGAGTCCGACCGACACACTCACCAAATGATAAAGACATGTAAAACAAGAAACACTCCATTGACTGTCAACAGACTCCCATCATTCAAGCCCAAAGCGACCTACACTATGATGCTCACCAACGCCGGCGAGATGCCACCGCGTCATCGTGCTCACCATCGCTCAGCCCTGCCAGACGCAGACAGCCCCCACATCCTACACTCCGTCCTTTCTCCACCCACACCCCAGCCAAGATCCGGCACGAGAACATCTGTGCACTCCGTCTTGAGGACTGACACCTCCCTTGGTCATGGAAGGAAGGGGATCTCAACATCACAGGACTGGCAGTTGTCTCCTGAGAGCTTCTCCACAGCACCATCACTGTTGTTCTCTTTGGGCCAGGCACCATGGCGCCCTCAGACCAGCACTCCAGCACAGCCACACTCCACAAGCACGTGGACCTCCCCCTGAGACTATGGGCAACGCTTCAGAGTGACTGAGAAGAAGTGCCAAGAGACTGGGTTGCTCCCCTGTTGACTTTTATCTTTGCTTGGGCACTTTACTTGGGTCATTTTTTCTTTACAGTTTGTTATTAATAGTTTATCTTTGCTTCACACACTTGGTTCAGTTCTTTTGTAATAAAGTCTTGGTGGAAAACTTTAGAAATGTTTAAGCCCTTTGCATCTTGTGGGATGGTTAAGGCTAGCAGTGGGATGGGCAGGGATACCTGTGGTATGGGTATAGGCTGTGGGATGGTTAAGACAGCAGTGGGGAATATGGGCAGGAATACCTTTGGGATGGGTAATAGCTGTTTGGGATGGGTAAGGAATAGCAGTGGGGACTGGACAGGGATACCTGTGGGATGGGTATAGCTGTGGGATGGTTTTAAGGATTAGAGTGGGATTGGGCAGGGATACCTCGTGGATGGATAGCTTGTGGGATGGTTAGATAGCAGTGAAATGGGCAGGGATAGCCTGTGGGATGGGTAATGCCTGTGGATGGGTTAAGATAGCAGTGGATGGGTAATAGCTGTGGGATAGATAAGCCTCCAGTGGCAAGCATAGTGGGACTGTAAATGGTACTCCTAGGTGCCAAACCTAATGGCCCTTTATTATCAATAACAATGTAATCATTCTCAACACATTTCAACATAAACCACACTCTTTATTAAATGCCCTGTTCATTGTAGGGCCCATTCCACATACTGGCACAATCTCATCAGTATGATCGAGACAGGCAGAAGGAAGTTCCATTAAGCCCCCCCCCCCCCCAAATCTTTACCCATCCTGTCATGCCCCTCCTACTGCTCCAGCTTGGGGAGTTGTAGCCCGTGTTTTTCAAGGAGGTTGCGTGCTTTTTCCCTTCACGTGAAGACTCTGTTTTGGGCCTTTGCACATCCACGTGTCTATCAGGTTTTGCCCTTCGCCTCCCATTCACACAGGCTCCATGTCCCATTGCTTGTTGGGGTCCAACGAGCCTGTTCTGCAAACTGGTAGTGGGGTGGCGCATGAGATTGTGCAGGATGTAGCAGCAGCTTCCCGATGCTCCTCAGCGTCTCTGGGTAATGCTGCATGGTGGTGAGAAGTACCTGGAACTGGTTTGGCAGGATGCCAAAGGTGTTCTCCACCACCCACCTTGCCCTGGACAGCTGTAGTTTGAAGCTGCCTCTCTCACAGGTGAGGCATCTGGAAGTATAGGGCTTCATGAGGTAGGTTTCTGAGGGAGAAGGCATCATCACCCGCCGATTGAAGTAGGGCACATCTTGTGTGTCATTGGGTAAGGGGGTCCTGGATCTGGGACGCCGCATGATGAGGTTGCGTTCCAGCCCCCTTGAGGTGACTGGGTTGTATACCTGGGCATTGAAGATGACCCGTTGCTGAAGCATTGAATGTACATGAACTTGTAGTCAGCATCGACGCATGGCGAAGAGGCTGCATGCTGAAGAAGCCCTTGTAGTTGTGATAAGTGGACCTGAGGTTGGCTGGAGCTGCCCTCAGGTTTCTTCGATGATGGCCTGCACCACTTTCTGACCACCATGCCTGATGGTGTGTGTGGCACCCTCCAGCCGTCTGCCAGGCTTCCTGTCGGTGGTCCTGAGGCCAGGTGGCGCAGAGTCAGTGCCACCTCAGTCCAGGGCCAGGCTGGGCGGAAGTTGTTTCCTTGGGCTGGCGGCATCGTCTCATGCCAGTTCTGGAATAGCACGAGGGTCTTTGTTCGCTCAGCTCCAACCATCGAGCTTATAATCTTATATAGTTATATTATACAATCGTACATTGCTGCTTCTCAGCAATCCATCTTCGGACCCGCAGACACTTTCATTGGATGCTGCCTTTTCTTCCGTAGAACAGTTGAAAGAGCCTGTAGAAGGCTTCGCACAGTTGTAGAACGATGGCGGCTACAAAAAGAGTGTTTGCGACGATCCATGGTGGAGAATGAACTGGATGCTGTGGAAGATCAGCAAGACACGATGAAGGCTGAAGAGGTCTGCACAGCAGGGCTGGCTGACTGAAGTGAGATCCAGGTTGATTTCTCCCCTTTTTATAGGAAATATCGTTTTTTTCATGCTAGGTGTCTTCTGCATCCTCTAGACTTCCTGCAGACATCCTAAATATCGAGATACGTCCCCTATACGAACGTTTGTTTCCGTTTTAATGCTTTTATATGTGCGAGCTGCATCCACTTTCATCCTTTCTACGTCTGTGGCTACAAACGCTGCGTGTCGTTCCGCGATCTGCTTCGATTCCTGTGTGTCCGTTTTCCGCTGGATGTGGATGTGAGTTGCGCGGATGCGCAGCGGATGCCTAGCGGATATAGTGGACGCATAAGGGTATGACGCGACGGACGTACTAACGGATGTTCCCGTATGCGTAGCGGATTGTAGAAGGACGCTTTGATACTTTATCCGCTCAAAAAGTTTTTGTGCAGCTGACAAAACTTTTGAGCGGATGAAATCTCATAGGCGGATGCTGGATCGGATAGAGAGTATGAAAAACGGATGCATCGCGTTAACCAACGGATAGCAAGTGTTTCTCTCCGTTTTACATCCTCTTTCCATCCGTTGGTGCTGCGCTCAGGCTCCTTTATTTTTGTCTCCTTGTTCACAGCAAATACTTTTTCAGTTGCTCAACTCTCTTATCCAATGACAGGACGTTAGCCAGATGAATATCAATGGATGCTGACAGGTAGAGGCTGATTCCCCCCCGCATTTTCCTTTCCAAAAACTAAGCCCAACCACAGTTTCATAGTGAAGCACAGGTATCGAGCTAGTCTAATATAACATAAGAACTTTCATATTCAGAGTTTAACACTGTCAACTGATTTTTGCAGAGAAATGAGAGGAGCTCTTGCCTCCATGCTATGCTATGAGCTTTTTAACAGATTATGGGTGGCTGGCTATTATTTTATCAGTAAAATTTATGACAACATTTTATAACATCAATTTTATATCTTACTGAAAATCTAGTTATGATGTTCCCAATCCTACTTTTGAAAGATACAATGGCTATGGATTGAATGTTTGATGGATAGATTGATTTTATGTATTTCTATCATGTTGCAATTAAAAAAGAATTAGTTTACATAGAATAATTTAGTTATGATACCCATAGGAGAACCTATAATCCCAACATTCATGAAATAAAAATTATAATAAACAGCATAAGCACAAAACACAATATCAAGTAAGTAGAAAATACAAAAATAAAGATGGGATAGGGCCTCTAAAACAGCTCAATTTTCAGCAAGTTTTTAAAAAAGATCAGTATTGTAAACAGCCTAACTTTGAAATTAAAATTACACGTTTATTAAATCATAATTACTTTTAAATATGATTCAGATTACAATCAAAAAAGGAATTTCAGTTTTACTTTAAATAGGTAACGTATTATTGTTTAAGATTTTCTAAGATTGCAAATAAATAAATAAACTGACTTCTAATGTTGTAAACAATTACCTTTCTGACAGATGGCTTTATAACAATATCTTCAAAGCTGTCACTGATTTTTAAAATCTGAAAGTTCTCATGTAATATTCCTATCTTTTTTTCATTGTCCCACCCTGTAGGACTGAAAGCAAAACTCTATCAGACAAGATTTCAACTGTTCATTTTTCATTCTCTGCCATACAAAAATACTTGTTTTTTTCATTAAATTTATTGAGTTCCTTTTGAAATTTAAAATAAAAAATTCACAATAAAAATTCACACACAAGTGCAGTTTATTTATTACTGTTTTGAGCATACTTTCCCCTCTTAATCCAGTATGGAACAATGAAATACTTCATTTGGAAGCCTTTTAAAATTTATAGGACAAAAATGGGAGGTTTCAGTGTGACAAGAAATGTTCTTCTGTCTTAAACTTTTCCTCCCAGTGAATTCTAAAAATTTTAATTGCAACAATTGGAAATCTAAATAAAAACTCATTGAAAACATTGAAAATAAGTAACAATATTTTAAAGAACTAATTGTACAGAAATTCTATTACTAAATAACTTACATAAATACTGCATCTTTTTCTACAACAAAAGGAGGTATGTTGAAAGGAAATCCATACAATTTCTGGAGAATATATTTATAAACTAAATTAATATTCTTATTCTCTTTTATTGAAGTGTAAATAAGGGCTGCACCATCTGAAATATTTGTTGAAGAAAACTCTACATTTTAATTTTTTGCAAATCTATACTTTGAAAATATTATCTTCTTAAAGATATACTGATATCCACCAAGCTTAAAAATCTATAGTTTCACAACTGCCAAATTTAACAATTTAATAATTAGTTATAAAACATGTTTTATCATATAGGCAGTATGCGTTTATTAAGTGCCACATATATTCTGAACTGTTCAGAATTATGGCATGAAATTATGGTGATAAAGTAACTTTGGGACCAATTTATGCATTTACAACCTTCTCTGATCTTTAAAGCAAAGGAAAGTTGAAGTAGGATCATAATTTTTTTTAGTGATCACTTATTTAATGATGAAGTTGCTGATTCCAATTGTGGACACTAAATAAGTACCATCAGTATTTACTTGTACACCAATGTACTGTATACCAATAAAACAAGAAAAATCCATTTGGCCACTTATATAGATCTTTTATTTCTTCTTTTATGGCATAGACAATTAAATATATAATTAATACTTTCCTGTTTTTGTTACACAAGACTTGAAAGTGACTAACTTTAGAATGAACATAAATAAGACCAACTTCAAATTATTATTCAACCATTTTTCTCCATAAAGTGATTAAAAGATAACTCCTGGTTTGATTGTTTGGAAAGGAAGGAAAAACAAAGGCTATAAAGTAAAATGTCATTTGTTGACATTTCAGTCTATAAGATCAAGATAGAATAATCTTATCACCTTAATCTTTTTTATTTCAGTAGAAGTTGGACAGCATAGGATGACCTTTACAATAATCTAAATTGAAAGTTAATGCTAGGTATATCTCATAAAGGATACACTGTAAACAAAATTGTCGGATATATGACTGGATAAAGTCAAAGTGTTCGTCTCTGTAATTGTGTTCTTTTTCCAGAAGGTTAATGGCATCACACTAGAAATAAGTAAAATAATTACTGTTGGGGTTAATGATTGGTTGTTGGGTTGGGATTAATGAACTGTAGAATATTGGGGTAGGGGTGTAAATAGCTGTAGATAGTTGAGCTTAATGTAGAATTTTATTTTTACCTGTATGTCTAGAAACTCCCAATGGATAAAATAGTGTACAATATTTACATTAATATACTGGATTTCTATTGTTTCCAAAATCATAATTAGCATCAATCTAAAATACATCTGAAGCCTCCATGCAAAGACATATAATCTTCACATTTACTAGTTTACAATATATTGAGAGTAAGAGAGAAGAAATGACTAAAAATAAGAGATTTTTTAAAAAAGCAATATATTTTCTCTTAAGGGTATTATGAACCAATTAATTTAAAAGCTTAATTAAATTATTTGAAGACATATAGCTTCAATTAAAATGGAACAAACCTTTGTACAAACTACTACAACAGGAATGCCTAAGTTACATTTTAGTGTTTCTGCACTCAGAGGTAAAATAACACTATCATCTTTGTATTCTTGCGATGAAGTATTTCTCCTTTGTGGAGAAACTGGAAAATCTTCTCCTGGTTCTTTATATTCTTGGAAATCTCTAACAACTGGAAAAAAAAGAAAGAAAAGAAGACAAAAAGAAAATAAAAATAGATTATTTTCTCCCTAAACTCTGCATCTCTTATCAGAAATATTACAGGTAGCCCTTGACTTATTACTATTCACCAAACAATAGTTCAAAGAACAATGGCACGAGAAAGGGTGTAAAATGTCGTATCTCTATCACTGTATGAATGTTTGACAATCTGTTCATATTTACAACACATTCCCATGCAATCCTCTCTGCTGGATCCCCCAGAATACCAGTGAGGAAGCTAGTAGGGAAGATTGCAAGTGCTGTGCCTTCCAAAAGGACTCTCTCTGCTGTTCTGGGCTGGTTGAAAGAGTTGCCTGCTAAAGGATTTCAATTCTGTGCCGTCTGGGGTTTCAGCAATCCAAGCGAGTATGGAACTGAAAACCTTTGGCAGGAAATTCTTTTGCTCTAGGTTGACTGAAAAAAACTGTTTGCAAGGATTTCAGTTCTGTGCTTGCATGGATTGTTGAAATCCAAGTAGGTAGGGAGATAAATTACTTTAACACGCAACTCTTTTAGCTAGTCCACAGACAAGAGGAAGTCAAAATTCAAGCAGGAGTTTCCTGGATAGAGTGGCAGCACAGTAAGGTAAGAGCATAGTGTGCCTCAAAGGGCTGGGAAAGGCCCTTAAGACTGCAAACTTAAACACTCAAAGAGCCATTTGGACACGTTTCCCACAGAAAACACCGGGAGCCACAAAACCTGGGTCGGCGTCACCAACTCAACATCACTCACTCCCACCCAGACACATGATCCCACCAGCCACACCTACCAGGTTTTGTGGCTCCCAGTATTTTATTTTCTCTGGGAAACAGGTATCTATGTCTCTCTCTCTTTCTCTATCTCTCATTTCTCTCTATCTCTCTTACTCTCTCTCTCATATCTCTCTCTAGCTTTCAACTCTCTTTCTCTATTTCTTTGTCCCTCTCTCATCTCTCTCTCGCTTTCCCTTTCTGTCTTTCTCCCTCTCTCATCTTTCTCCCTCTGATCTCCTTCTCTTTCTCACTCATCTTTCTCTCATTTCTCTCTCCCTCTCTCTCTCTCTCTCTCTCTCTCTCTCTCTCTGTGTGTGTTCCCTCTCANCTCTCTCTCTCTCTCTCTCTCTCTCTCTCTCTCTGTGTGTGTTCCCTCTCAAACCATTTCCAAAAACAGGCGAGGGTTGGGTTTTGTTTTTTGTTTTTGGTTCTTTCTTCTTCTTTGGGTGCTTTTTACCATATGATTAAAATAAAGTCATTTCAAGTTCCCAGATAAATCTTTCGTCCCCTTGCTGTAGCTTCCTGTCAGCTGAATGCACCACTGACTGGCACTACCCCTCACCCTTCCCTCTCAGTCATTCCTCACTTGAGAAGGGAAGGATGGTGGTGGAGGATAGAGACTTGCTCCATGTTTCAGAACGAAGCGCCTGTCTACTTGCCTCTTCATCTGACCCTTATTGGTGCTTCATGCACCTCGGTCACTCGGGGAGACATGTGATTTTCCTTCCACCCCGAGACACTGGCCTGGCCTGGCTGCAGCTAATGCTCTGCATAATGGACTCCAGGGGAGGAGGGGATGTTGTGTGCTGCACAAGGTGCTGAAAGAGCAGCAAACAGGCCATGGAGGCAGCAAGAGCAGCGGAGTCAGCCACAGCTGGGCCAATCAGTAAGGCAGAGAGAAAGTCGCATATCTCCCTGAGTGACTGAAGTGCGCGCACCAAGGGTTATTCCCACTCTGGAAGGCTCCATCTGCTACTGTCGCTCTTCCCTTCTCAGGCCAGGCAAGGAGTGACTGGGAGGGGAGGGGAAGGGTCAGCCAGTGATGGGATCATCTGACAAAGGGCCGCATGCAGCTCTGGACCTGCAGGTTGCCAACACCCGCCCTAAGAGATGTCATGCACTCGGGGCTGTGTGCAAGTGTCTCCCTGTTCAGAGGCTGAAAATCCTACTTAGATTTTGGGAGGAGGGATTTTCAGCTCTGAAGCAGGGAAACACTAGCATATAGCATGCATTGGGCCTCCCAGGATCTCTTCCCCTCTTTCTGAGGCATCACATGCTCAATATCTGTGATTCTGTCTGGTTAATGACCCAGCAGTTTACTTGACAACTGCAACCAGGAATGCCAGGATCATGGTTGTTGAGAGTAGTCATGTGATACCTTGTTTAATAACCACTTTGTTTTATGACCAAGATTTTGGTCTCAGCGGAGACTATAAATCAAGGGCTATAAATACTTTTCAATTATGTTTGCCCTTCTTCCAGAGAATATTCAATTTTTCAAAGAAAACTAATTAATAGGCACCAGAGGAATATTATACAGTGGCGCCTCGGATCACAATTGTAATCCATTCCTGGACTCCAGTCACAACCAGATTGCATAGTAACAGCACTTAAGACTTATATACTGCTTCACTGTGTGTTATACCATTCTTTAAGTAGTTTACAGATTCCAACAATAATTTGGGTCCCCATTTGACCGACCTTGGAAGGATGGAAGGCTGAATCAACTTTGAACTGAATCAAACTCCTGGCAGCGAGCAGTAAGTTAGCATTCTAACCACTGTGCCACCTTGGTTCATATATATAATCAAGTTTTTAAGCACAAGTTGCAATCTGTAAAAAAATTCTGAATACTGCATCGTAATAAAAAAACTGGAAATAGATATTAAAGACAAAGATAAACACCAGCTTTTTTTTAAAAAGGACAATTTTAAAAATCATTCTTTTGACCTTACAAAATATCAATTCTGAGGATATTTCAGTGCAGAAGGTATCTAGTTTACATTCACAATGTTTTAGCGAGATATTGCACTCAAGAAATTTAGTCTCAGAAATACTGCATAGTCAATATAATTATTTCATTAAAATTTTATGTATAATAGATATTTAAAAATATTTAGTACTGAAATGAGCTTTCTTATATTGTTACAACCTAAATGTTGTTAGGCTTGAACTACAGTATACCTTTCATAGTATTATCTTGGATCAGCTTAAAATTGTTATACAATTAAAATTGTTAGATTTATCTTTGGGTGCTTCCTAATGGCTTAATTAAATATTTATTATTTACACTTTTTAAAATCCTGAGGCCATTAATAATTCCAAAATTCTATATTTAAGATAAGAACTAGAGTGTAAATATACTCTCTTTTTCTCCAGCTCTGTTTTTTCCTGTCCCAGGTACAGGGTTAATAGGATGAATGGAAAAATTCAGCCAGAACATTAAGAAATTGATGGCTTTGATAACTGCTGGTCAAGATATAACTCAGGGGCTGAAACATGAATTCATATGATTGGATGTGCCTGACTATTGGCTCTATTTCAATCTAAACTACTCTTATTAGTCTTTTGTTTTTGGTTATTACTGGGAGTTACAAAATGACACAAAACATGACATTTGAAGTATCTAGAAGGTTTTTGAAGAATGGGATTAGAAATTAGTAATTTACAATGTCAGCAATGATGTTCTATAGACAGCTGTAAATGAAGGATGATATATATGAAATAAATTTTGCCTTGTGTAGAAATATTAGAGCCATAAATATTGGATAATAAAAAAGGAACTAAAATAAAACACAAATGACAAGCCAAGAAAAAATGACCTGGGCAGATTTTTATTGGTACAAAAGAAATTGTAACCCTCTCAAAATTGGATTAAAGTTTAAAAAATTAATGTGGAAAAACAAATGATAAACTAAGAATTACCTGGATAATGATTTTTTATTGGATTTATAAAAGAGGTTTGCTAAAGCCTCGAAGAAGCCTTTGGGATGGTAAAAAGAAAAACAAAATCAAATCCTACAAAATATCTGAATGAATTAAAGATGAAGATTGTTAGAAGTAAACAGAGGAAATATAAAGTTGGTCTGCTTGACCATGGTTAAAATAAGACATATTATATAAAGCTCTTGTAACCCTTTTTGTTGACACCAGATCTGAAAAGTTGAGAATATACAGATTTGCGTATAAATTCAGTATGGGTTACAAGAAGATATATTTATTTGTAACCTTAAAGGAGATGAAGAGTTCTTAAATTTATTTATACAGGTAGTCCTTGACTTATGCCTGATCACTTAGCAACTGTTCAAAGTTACAATAGATCACTTCAAAAGTATTTACAATCTGATTTTAAAGTTACAATGGCTGGAATACTTCCCCACCCCACAGTCATGATAGCAATTTGGACACATGGTAACTTGCTCACCTTTATGGTGTTCTGTGATGTCTCCTATGACCATATTGAGATTTTTTTACATTCTTTGCTTATTTCTAATTGTTGGTTTCTGGCAAAAATGCCCAGTGGGTAAAATGGATTTGTTTAACAATCACGGCATTCACTTAATGACTGCATTATTTGCTTAACAGCTGTTGCAAAAATTATGAAAAAATTGGGTCAAGTTATGTGATGTCTCAACATATAAGACATGACCACAACAATTTAAAATTTAACTCCAGGTTCAATTATGGTCATAAGTCATAAGAGGACTACCTGTACTGGTGATGAAGATCAGAAATCACATATTTAAATATTTCTTTCCTTTTAAATTTTTTTCTTTTTCTTTTAATTTCCTTTTTCTTTCTTTGAGCTTTTTATTCTTTCTATTTTTCTTTTTGAGTTTAGTTTGTATTTACTTTTATTATTATAAAATTTTTCAGTTAAAATTATTAAGAAAAATAAATTTTTCAAAGTATTCATAGCCCTAATTAAAATTAAACATTAATTTTAAGAGAAATGAGAAGTTAAGAAATATGGGGTATAAATAAATAAATGATCTACAGAAGAGAGAAGTAGACTGAATTGGAGGATCTTGTCTAATTGCTTAGAAAAACCCCATAATCCAAAAAGTTATCTACTATCCTATAACTCGTAGATTAGGCATAACCTGCACATTCAAGTCCAAAATCACTCTCTAGGGATATCTTAAAATAGGCCAAGCTTCTATCACTCATTGGGTCATTAGCATCACTAATAATTTATAACCTAAACATCTGAAGAGCACCAAATTATTGGTTCTTGGTTTGCAGCACATCAAAGCTGATCTAGTAGAATAAGATACCACACCATCTTCTTTATAGTTAAGAAGTTGTTTATATTAAAAATATAAGATACCACACGATTTTCTTTATAGTTAAGAAGTTCTTGCTTATACACTGTTCAAAAAAATAAAGGGAACGCTTAAACACCACCACGTAACTCCAAGTCAATCACACTTCTGTGAAATCAAACTGTCCACTTAGGTAGCAATACTGACTGACAATCAATTTTGTATGCTGTCGTGCAAATGGAATAGACAACAGGTGGAAAGCATAGGCATTTAGCAAGACATCCCCAATAAAGGAGTGGTTCTGCGGTGGTGACCACAGACCACTTCTCAGTTCCTATGCTTTCTGGCTGAGTTTGGTCACTCTTGAATCCGGCAGTGGTAGTGGGTACATAAGACGGAGTCTATACAACCCACACAGTGGCGTCAGGTAGTGGAGCTCATAGGGATGGCACAATCAATGAGTGAGCTGTGGCAAGAAGGTTTTGCTGTGTCGTATGCGTAGATGTCGCACGAAGCATGGAGGGCGCTAACCCAGAGAGAAACAGCAGTACATCAGGAGACATGGAGAGCAATAGGAGGGCAACAACCACAGCATCAGGGACAACTGACCTCCACTTGTGCAGGAGGGAACAGGAGAAGCACTGCCAGAGCCCTGAAAAATGACTCCAGTGGGCCACAATTGTTAATGTGGTGCTGAAGGTCAGAACACGAGACTCCATGAGGTGGTATGAGGAACTGATGTCTACGGTGGGGGTTTGTGCTTACAGCCCAGAACACCATGCAGGATGGTTCTGGACATTTTTGCAGAGCACCAAAGATTGGCAAATTTGCCACTGCGCAATGTGCCTAATGCTAACACAGATGAAAGCAGGTTTACACTGAGCACAGCATTGTACAGACGGACCAGAGTCTGGAGACGCCGTGGAGAATGTTTTCTACCTGCAAAAACATCCTCCAGCGATGACACAGTTTGGCAGTGGCTCAGTAATGGTGTGGGATGGCATTTTATTTAGGGAGCACACAACCCGAGTACATGTCACGAAGGTAAGCATGACTGCCATTCGGTGTACCGAGTAAGATAAGATCCCTCAGACCCACTTCGTGTGAGACATTATTGCAGGTACGGTTGGGCCCTGGTCTTCCTCCAATGCAATAGACAATTGGCTAGACCTCATGTGGTGAGTGTGTTCAGCAGTTCCTGCAAAGGAAAGCATTGATGCTATTGATGTGCCTTCCTGTCTTCCTAAGTACCTGAATCCAACTGAGCACATCTGGACATACATATGTCTTGCATCACACATCATTGTAACCACCAGACGTCATGAGAGTTGGGGAGATGCTTGCTCCAGGTGTGGCGAGGAGATCTCAGGAGACATCCACCACTTCATTCAGGAGTCCCAGGATGTAGAAGGTCATACAGGCACGTTGAAGGCCACAACTACTACTGGACTGAGCCTCATTTGACTCTGTTTTTACACACTACTGAGCCTCATTTTGACTTGTTTTAAGGACATTATATCAAAGTTGGATCAGCCTGTAGTGTTTTTTTTTCCACTTTAACTTTGAGTGTAACTCCAAATCCAGACCTCCATGGGTTGCTAAA
This sequence comes from Laticauda laticaudata, assembly GCA_004320025.1. NCBI lineage: Eukaryota > Metazoa > Chordata > Lepidosauria > Squamata > Elapidae > Laticauda > Laticauda laticaudata. Next base: position 13,058 of record BHFT01011593.1, read on the forward strand.
TTTGATTTCCGTTATAATTTTTATGTGATTTTGTTGTCAGCACATTCAACTATGTACTGAACAAAGTATTTAATAAGATCTAGGATTCAGATCTAGGATGTCTTCATTCATTCAGATCTAGGATGTCTTATTTTTGTGTTCCCTTTATTTTTTTGAGCAGTGTATTAAAAATAGGATTTAGTGGATATAACTCACATCTCTGAGTAACAATGAGTTCATCAATTATGGAGCAGGCTGTTAATAACAGAAATATATTTTGATGTTTATTTTCAGATATTTTGACCCAATTGCAAAATGATCATTTTAGAAGGCATAGGTGAAATAAACATGAATTTAAAGATTTTTTTAAAAAAATCAATTCGTGTATTTTGAAGAGACATACTGATACTAAACCTTTATAATGAAGAGAACTATTTCAAGAATTTTAAATTGAATTGTTTTTCTATTTCTAGAAAAGACTATAAAAATAGCCTGGTATCTTTTACAGTTGTAGAGAAAATATTAATAACGTTGCTATAAAATATTAAAAATACTTAATTTTAAATTAGAAGATAAGATTTATATTGCTTCTTAAGATAAGGTCTCTTCCAATTATTTTTTTGCATAAAAATGGATGGTAGATCTACAGTCACCATTAGATTTGATTTAATAAAGACTGATAGTTATAATAGCTAATATCTTCAGAATGGAAAAATATGCCTTATAATTAAGATAAAGCTATAGATAACTTACCTTTTTGCTCCATTTCTTTCATTTCTTCAGGAAGAATTTTTAATTTGTCAATATGTTCTCTTACAACACTTGCCCACTTTTGTAATGAATTTAAAGCAGTCCATGGTTTAGACATATCTACTACCATCATAATTAAAGTATCCTTTAGAGAGGTGGCTTCTATTGCAAATTTGAGCAGGCCTTTATGGTACAGATCACCATCCAAAATCCATACATTGCATCTTGTCTGATCTAGAAAAAAAAGCAAAAGTCAAATAGCTCATTAATACAAATGAAAAGAATAAATCATAGATCTATACAGCACAATTATGATTACACTGAATTTCAGTAGCAAATGTTTCCTAAAAATTTATTTATTTATTTATTTAGCATATGTCAAATATAAATGTTCAAATGTGGTTCAAATGTTAATGTCCAGTCCACCCAGCCATTCAAGGTCAGGGTGGTCTATGTTGAGAAAAATCAGACACTGGGCCAGTATAAGCTCTTGATGGACATTCGGATACGATGTGATGGATATTTTGTCGAAGAGCACCACAGTCACACTGAGGGGTAGAAACAAGACCCCACTTAAACAATGAGTCCTGGCAGACACCATGTTGAGTACAGATCCTGTTCTGAGTTGACCAATGCTGGCGAGGAAGGTTGAAACCTAGGGTCAACTCAGTAACTGCCTGTATCTGGCCATTCAGCAGCCCATTTGGCTTTTTTCTGTGTGTTCCTCTGTGTCAAACTGGTTAGACAGTTGTTGAGCGAGTGCCAGAGAGGGCTTCCTGGATTTAAGCCTGCCAAATGATAGACGAGGAAGATCAGTGTGCTCAGGAAGAAGTAGGTTTTCTCATTATTTTTGTTTTATTTGTTACTATGTATTTAGAGAGCCTGGAGTTCTACAAAGATGTCTGACTGGAAATTGTCGTTAACTGCCAATTCTTCAATGTAATCTGGCTGCCAATTGTTGCTAGTTTTTTGGTTCACACTACCATGCTATTCAGGGTGCACCATGAGGAGGCAAGCAAACTAGCATCAAACCCCTAAAAAATTTATTATGAAAGAAAACATGGTAGCACCTTTCATTAAAAATAAAGTCTGAATTCTTATCTGGTTAAATATATTTTGAGTAGCTGGAACCTTCATTATGATGCACAATGAAATAGTTTTTGTTTTCAATTGTATCTGCGAAACATCAGGTGAATTTTGACACTGGCCATGTTTTAAGAGAAAAAAACAGACAAAAACAGGAAAAAAGGGAACAAAATAAAAGCTAGTAAGAAATATTGGGTTTGAGGGAAATGACACATTTTAATGTAAAGTTCAGTATCAAAGTGAAACAGTTGGGAAAATAATTAGAAATGATGGGCAACATGATGCAGAGAGAGTAGGAAAAAAGTAGCAAGTAGCAGTCAATAAAGATAATGAAAATTATCTTGCATAGTTAATCACCACGTTTTCTATAGTGTAAACCATTCTTTCAAAATTCCTGTCCACCTAGTCTTCCAGTTTCTGGTATGCATGCACGCACGAAGACCAGCTAGCTAGTGCGCATGCACACGCTGGAAACCAGAATAGTGCTGAAGAAGTGCTGCCCCACCCGCCATAGGGAACAAGCCAGTGCAGCCCACACCACCACTTCTGCCAAGGGAACGCAACTGCTTCCCAGTCGGTGCACCTCATACCCCAGTGCCTGAGAGATGTTCCTTCCAAAACAAGCGCATAAAAAGGATAAAAAGGAAATCAACACCCACCTGTCATCTTAACCATATGTGCAACGGGGATGCTCAGGAGACGGCCGCATGCCTTCTGTTGCTAAGCCACCAAAGACTTGGTCGGGGCCAGGAAGAGTGCAGCACCCCACTCACGCCACTTCTGGAGGGTGAGGGATAGGAGCAACTGGCTGGCTGCCACAGTCACTCCCCACTGGTGTGTCAGGCCCTCAGTGGTGTCTCCATGCCCAAGAAGCTGTGCTCTCATCAGGCCCTCCTGTGGCAGTGTGAGAACCACCATCGCCCCCTGCACCTGACAGTGGCAGGAGCTGGTCAGGTGCCCTGGATTGCGGACAAACCCTGCTTTGCAATGCATAGTTCAGGTATCCCTCACTTGACAAGCCAGAGCGGGAGCGCTCCGAGCCTGCCAGTCAAGAGTTCCCCAAAGTCCTAGCTCCAGCAGAGAGTCGAGGTCCCGACAAAATCAAATGCCAACCTGAAGCCCTACAAAGAACACAGGAGCCCTGGCAACTTCACTGCCACCGACTGAGCCCAGCTGATAAGTGTGCTATGGAGTTCCTGGTTTAGCAGCGGATGGTGGCCCTCTAGTTCAGCCGGCAGGCTCGGCACTCTCCCCTGGTTGGGCGGCTCGGTTCTTTCCCCGGTTACGGAATGGCCTGGTGACTGCTTGGCTTCCCGGGGTTGTCAGGCGGTGTGGATCAATTCAGCCTCCTTTGCCTGTTTCAGTTCAGTCCAGGGCGCAGGAGGGATCGTAAGGAGCTTTGGGAGGGGTGGAGGGATGTGCTCGGATTAACCCATGAGGCACCAACAGTGCACCTTGGAGCAGCGGCAAGGTGTGCACGTTCACCTTTCCACCCAGAGCCACGTGCTGGGTGGTCAGCTGGGGGCAAGGGGCGGTGGTGGTTCCCGCACTCCCTCTTCTGGCTGGGATGCTAGAGGAAGAGGCCCCACCGTCAGGGAGTCAAGATGCCCCAGGAGGGGCTGGCCAGCCACTCCTGCTGCTGCCACTCTTCTGTTGCGCTTGAACCAGACGCTCATTGGTGCTGCAGACTGGATTTCTGGGGCCGCGCAAGAAGCCCACTTGGGAAGGGAGGGAGGGAAGCCCTGGCCTGCTCCTCCAGGTCGACAGCTCTACTCCTCTAGGAAGCAGGGATCTCCTCTTCATGTCTTTGGGTACGTGAGCCATCACCTGTTGCTCTTCTGGGTTCCGGCGCACACATGTGCCTTGGCCAGCTGGTCTTTGCACGTGCATGTGCACCAGGAACTGAAAGGCATGCGCATGCCGGAAACTGAAAGATCATCTTCCCACCGCGCAAAAGACCAGCTGACCGATGCACCAGAACCCAGATGAGCAACAGACAATGGCTCCATATGCCCAAAGAGATGGTTCTGTGTGCCACTTCTAGCACGTGTGCCATAGGTTCGCCATCATTGATATATATGAAATATACCAGGGCGGTGGTCCCCAATGTTTACCGCTGGGCAGCCTGGCGAGGGGGAAGGGAAGTGGCTCATACAAGTTGAGCTCCACGTGCGCATACAGACTGGTCTGCCATCGCTAAGTTGATATCTGTGCATATGTGGCGGGCAGTCGCTCATGCGGCTAAACAGGTCAAAGCTCAGTAGTGGGCCTTGGCCTGGGTGTTGGGGACCCTGTACTAGTAGTTGTTGATTAATAAAGATGACACATATTTTAAAATACTGCAATGTGCCCTCACTAACAATTTATGATATTCATGTCTCAACTGTACTTACCATCTCTATCTTCATCATGAACATTTAGGTACAGATATTCCATTCCTCTTCCTTTCTTATATTCTTCAATTCCCTGAAGTTTTCCAATTAAGCTAGTTTTACCTGCTCCATCTTCACCTAGATTTAAAAAAACCCCAAAAAATTAGCATTTATTTAAAGGACTAACACATACTTTGCAAGAATTTACCGAAGCATAGCAGCTTTCTACAGAAAAAATAAAGAGCTTTTATATATTAGATATTAACAACGATCAAATGTACTTATATATATATTAGAACCAATTTCATGAAATGTAAAATAATAGCAATAACAATACTTTATGAAAGTTGTATGCTGCACCTTTGGGCAGCTCATCACAATCAAAAATATAACAAATAAAGACAAAAGATGGAAAACAAGAAGAAATGAAGAGTCTCACTGTCCCTTAATGATGGTCTTCACAGCTCTTCTAAACAACTGTTGAGTGGGGCCATCCAGATCTTAAATGGAACCTTTTTCTAGAAGGCAAATATGACATAGAGAAAGTGTGCTTCCAATGATATTATTTCACTGACTGGAGAATGCCAGTCTTGCAGGATTGAAAAAATTGGACAGATATTATGGAAGGCAGGGAACCAGTGGTGGAATTCAATTTTTTTTACTGTGGGCGTGGCTTATTTGGTGAGCATGGCTTGGTGGCCATATGATTGGTGTAGCTTGGTGGTCATGTGACTGGGTGGGCATGGGTTGATGGTCATGCGACTGGGTGGGCGTGCTTGGTAGTCATGTGACTGGGTGGGCGTGGCCAACTCAACATCACTCACATCAAGGGGTGCCTCACCTGGCCCCTCCCCTCCCAACCATTCCTTGTCACACCTAGCCTCAACTTATCTATAGTTCTGTAAAAATGTTGTTCACCTTTTTTGACTTTATTATCTGCATACTATAGANAAAGGGGGACAATGTATTTTCCAAAGAAGCAGAATGCAAACAAGAAGCAAGGGATGGAAACTGAACAGAAAGGAGCAACCTAAAACTGAGGAGAAACTTCCTGACAATGAGAACAATTAACTAGTGGAACTGCCTGTCTCCAGAAGTTCTGGGTGCTCAATCACTGGAAGTTTTTAAGAAAAGACTGGACAGCCATTTCTCTGAAATGGTATAGGGTTCACCCCAAGGTCCCTTCTAAGTATTATTTTGACACCTTTAGCAGGATTTCTACTCTGAGTTTGACATCCTCAGTTTTCTTGCCTGAGCTGGGGGTTGGACTAGAAGACCTCCAAGGTCCCTTTCCCTCTTGTTAAACACATGTGCATTTATGCTCTGGACTATTGACATTGAATGCATGTAAACCCTGAAAAATATGTGGTATCCCTGGCCAAAAGAAAGGCAGAAAAATCACTCTAAGTGTTGGGACAGTGTAAAATATTAACATATGATAAATAATAGAACAATTAAAAATAATAGCACAGAGTTTTCTCTCGCTCTGTCTTTGTATTTTTTTTCTTTCTTTCTTACTCTTTCTCTCTCTCTCACATGCACACACACACACACACACACACACAAACACACAAACACAGAGAGAGAGAGCACTTTTGTAGCTTAACAGACATGCATTTTGAAGCAGCCCCTTTAAATTTCTCCAAGGCTGGAGTGAATTCCCCTACCCCCTCTGTCAGACCGCATTCCTTCTCACTCTAGGCACATTCCTTCTCACTCTAGGCACTTCCACTCACGAGGGGAAAGTAATACTTGCAGCGTCCATGGGGAATCCATGGAGAACTTTAAAGGACCTCCTTCAAAATTCATTTCTGTTAAGTTGCAAAAGTGCTCCAAAACTGGATTCACCCTCACCCCACCATCATGCTCTCCCTCTCATTCTAGGCACTTTTAACTCACGAGAGGAAAGCGATACTTGCAGCGTTTATGGGGAATCCTTGGAGATTCTTAAAGCGGGGTCGCTAATATGAATTTTTATTGATGTGGCTTGCTGACATTGGTGGGAGGGAGGAGAGAGAGAGAGAGAGAGCTGAACTCACCTTGGAGGGATCCTTCTATCCATTCTCCTTCTATCCATCCATCCAAAAGGTCTGTCTGTCTGTCTGCCTTCCTGCCTGTCTTTCTGCCTACCTACCTACCAATATAGATCTATCTATCTATCTATCTATC
>BHFT01011596.1:0-13153 GCA_004320025.1 Laticauda laticaudata
GGTCCATAAATGCCACTTGCTGATTGGTTCAAAAGCGCGAGCCTGATTGGTTCACATTGCCGCCTTGTGATTGGCCCACCAGATCGGCGGAAGATTCAAAGAGCCATCATTGGCCATAAGCCACGAGCAGCCGCTTTCAAAGAGGTTACCATAAGGGGACAACAAGGAGTTATGGAAATTGCTAGCTGTTCTGCCATCTAGTGTATTTCAGACTTCTGGATTTTTGGGAGTTCAACTCTGAGGGTTCTTGTTAAACCTGTTAAGAATCATATACTTTTCCTGCTCCAAATGAGCGAAACGTCCCTTATATCTTTAGCTTGATTGTTTGGTTTTAATTTCCAAACAATCTTTTCATTTGCAGACATTTGCTCCTGTCTTTCGCTGAAGTGTTTTCTATTTCAGCTGTGTACTTTAGAAAGATTTATTTAAGTCAGGATAAGGAAGTCAATAATCAATTGCACACAATGCAAGTTCTACTAATGGATCCCAGTGTAACTTTTGTCCATTATTGATTAAGTAGCAGAGCTTTTTGGGCTGTAAATGCTAAAAGCAACAAGTGAAAGTAGTTGGTACTTGAAGATGGAAAAATTAGTGGCTACAGTTATAAAAAAAGGCTGGGAAGCATCTGCATACATACACTCAGCTCAAAATGCACCAGTTTTATAAATCCTACACAGGGTTCAGTGACCTCAGCTGATAGTATTATGCATGTGTTTTCTCTTCAACAAATCTAGATGAAGGGCTTATGCTGAGGCTGGGATGAAAGATCTTGTGCATCGATCGGAGTCTGTGGAAAGTAGACAGGATGTTCTGTTATTAGCTCTGTCACTTGTAGATTAAAACCCAAACATCTAGTGAGGAGATGTGATGAAGGCAATAACACAAAGACATGTTCTGAGGGCATGTTTATGACTTGGTCTGGTGCCATGGAGAAATACCTTATGTTGGTGGTGAGAGGGTAAATGTTAGAGTCCTTTCTAGGGATGAGAGAGAATGACTGTCCACCCAGCTGACTTTGTGACAAAGGGAGGAATAGAACTCACAGCCTCCAGGTTTCTAGCCCTTAACTATTATATCCAATTGTCTTCAGCAGAACCACAGGAGCAAAGTTACAAAGAGATCTTCAGAAGGCTGCAAGTTCTTCCTTGCAAGTTAGTATTTTCATGGCCCCCACTAGCACCAGCCACTGAACACCTGAAATTATAGTAGGGTTTCTCAATCTCCACAGCTTAAAGATTCAGTTCCCATAATTCCTCAGCCAACCATGCAGGTAGGGAATCCTGTGAATTTAAAGCCCACTCGTCTTAATCCTGCCTTAGTGAGGAACCAGGCAGAGGGACAGATGAAAATGAGATATGTTATGTCATGGTAATGAGACTCAGGATACCAGCATGATTCCAATTTGCATAGGACTGAGCTCTGAAGAAACTGCAGCAGCCCTTGTTATAGTTGGGCTGCTCACGGCTGTGGCCAGTGACAGATCTTCAAAGTTCCTGCCGCCACGGATCGACTAATTGCAGGTAAGTATGCTAATACATAACACACCTCCCCACCTGGTCCGGTCCAACCAATCTGAGCCTTGCCTACCATATATAATCATGTAGATAGGTGGGGCTTTTATGGGTTTGACTGGACCTACGCAATTCAGTTGTGGGTTCGCCTCTGGACTGTTCGGACAGATCTGTTGTTCCTTCCATCCGTCTTCTTGGAAGCTCTTCGAAGGTTGGGTCAGCCATGCCGCTCCCGCCAGGAGTTTCCTAGCTGGTTGAGTTAGCCTGGCCACTCCCGCCAGGGGCTGCTTTCCCACTATCCTTCTGGATCTATTCCTGTCTCCCCGACCTGCCTTCTTCCCTGGCCTCAGGTATGTGTTTGCATTTCCCGACTGGGGCTAGTGTTAGTAGTGGTTGTTGTGTAGTTGTCAGGGTTGTTCGTGGAGGATCTCCCCCTCCCTTCCTACTTGTGTTTTGTCTGTTTTGTCTGTTTGAGGGGTCCCCCCTCTCTTTTCTGGTTGTGTTTTGTTTGCTTGAGGGGTCTCCCCCTTCTTCCCTGTGTTTGTTTTGTTTGCTTGAAGGGTCTTCCCCCTCCACCATGGGTCTGTTTAGATTTCCCTTCGTGGCTCTAGTTCTGAGTTGGTCTATGTGTCTCCTCCAGCTCCTCCTGTCTTTGGTGTCTACCCTGTATGAACGGGATCCGGTTATCTGGGTCACTTTTGCTGGTATCCACAATGGTTCCCCCATCAGATTTTTTGCGTATACTGGGTCCCGTTTGAAATGTGGGGCAATTACTGGAGGAGTCTGCTGGTTTTTCTGGGTTATATGTGGGGTGTAGTCTGTCTAGGTATGATCTTAGTTTCTTCCCCATTTGTAACTCTGCTGGACTTTTATTTGTTGTGGCACTGGGTGTCATGTGCTGAATGCTTAGTAGCTTATCTATCTTTGCTTGTGTGTCCCCAGGCCCCAGCTTTTGTAACGTTTCCTTCATGTAATGTACCATGCATTCTGCCCATCTGTTCGTGGCTGGGTGTCCCAGCACTGTCAATGAGTGCTTTATCCCATATTGTGCTAAAAACTCCTCAAATTTTCTTGCCGTGAATTGTGGCCTATTGTTGGATACAATTAGATCTGGCAAACCATGTGTTGCAAAAAGTTTCCTGAGCTGTCTAATGATGGCTTCTGTTGTGGTGGAGTGCATGATGCTTACCTCTAGCCTTTTGGAGTAAGTGTCTATGACTATTTAAAATGTATGTCCTTTGGTTGGGCCTGCAAAATCAATGTGTAATCTTGACCATGGTCCCCTTGGTGTTTCCCATTTGTGTTTTGGTGCTGTGGGGGGTGTTGGCTTAGATTCCTGGCAACGTTTACATGTTGCCACCCACTCCCCTATTTCTTTATTTATCCCTGGCCACCATACATAACTTCTTGCCAAGGATCTCATTTTTACAATACCTGGGTGTCTGTCCCTCATGTAACAATTCAAGTATGTGTTTCCTTAAAACGTCCGGTATGACCACCTGATCCCCCCATAGTACGCACTCCTTTAGCATTGAGAATTTGGCGGTCTCATCACTCTCAGGTTCTGGCCATCCTTTTCCTACCCAATTGAAAATCTGCACCAGGGTTTTGTCTCTAGCTGTTTTCCTAGCAATGTCTGCTGCCGTCACGGGTAGGTTTTCTAATGTCTCTATTTGTCGTGTCAATGTGGTTGGTGCTGGAACGTCTTCTATGTCAGGTAGAGGCCAATGGTTAAGGGCGTCAGCATGATTTATGTCTTTTCTGGGTCAGTAGGCCAGTTTGTAGTTTTTGGCAGTTAGGAATTCCGACCACCTTTTCATTTGTAGTGATAATATATTGGGTATAGCTTTGTTTCCTGCGATTATGCCCAGGAGTGGCTTGTGGTCTGTGATTCGTGTGATGGTTCTCCCATAGATATATTCGTGGAAACATTTTATTCCGGTGACAACGGCCACTGCCTCTTTGTCTAGTTGACTGTAGTTCTACTCTGGCTTTGACAGAGTCTTTGAATAGAAGGCTATGGGTGCTTCTTTCCCATTGGGTAGTACATGGCTGAGTACAGCACCAATGCCGAAAGGTGATGCATCGCAGGTTAGTGTTATTGGAAGTGTCTCGCTGTATTGTATTAGTATGCGGTCTGATGTGATCCTTAATTTCTCTGACTTTATTTTCAGTGGAGTGGATTCCTTCACTGTCTATAAGGTATCCTTGGAATTCAACTTTACTGGTGGCTAATTGGCTCTTCTCCTTTTTTACTTTTAGTCCCGCCTCCTTGAATTTGCCTCAGACTTCCCTTAGGCAGTCACGTAGTTGTTCTTTGTTCCTGGTGGATACCAGAACATCATCAAAGTATGGTACCACCCCTTTTATCCCTTGCAACAGGCGTTCCATTAAGCTTTAGAACAACCCTGGGGTGATGCTGACACCAAATTGTAATCTGTTACATTTGAATGTCCCCCTGTGTGTCACAATTGTCTGGGCTTCCACTGTTTTGGGGTCAATGGGCAACTGTTGGTATGCCTGTGCAAGGTCTAGTTTCGTGAATATTTCCCCCCACCCCAGGGAATGTAATAAATGCTGTACCACTGGAACCGGGTATGCACTTGTTGTAGCACATGATTAAGGGTTGCTTTGTAGTCCCCGCAGATGCGCACCAACCCATCCGGTTTAATTGGTGTAACAATTGGGGTTTCCCACTTTGTGTGGTCAGTTGGTTCTAAAACCCCTTGTGTGATGAGTTTATCCAATTGCTCATCGATTTTTGGTTTTAGTGCAAAAGGAACATGTCTTGCTTTTAGTCTTATGGGAGCTATATTTGGGTTTAGACTAAAAGAAATTGGGTACTTGCCTAATTCTCCATCTAATACGTCTCAGAATTCTTCCATCAGGTCATCTTCCCACTCTGTTTTGGTTATGCTGTTTATCCCTGTGACCTCAATTCCTAATGGTGCAAACCATTCGAGTCCCAAAAGGCTGGGTCGATTCTGGTTGACTGTGGTTAATGGAAGAATTTTGGTGTATTTTTTGAATGTTTCCTTGAATTTTCTTGTGCCTGCTATGGGGATTGTGTTCCCCTGGTAGTCTTTCATGAAAGTGTTAGTGTTTGTTTTTCGAGTTCTTCCTGGCTCATGTCTGGTATCAGTCTTTTTATGGTGTTCCACGATACCATTGACAAATATGAACCTGAATCCACTTCCATCCGGCACAGCTGGCCTTCTATGGTGACCTGGACATATACTTTCTTGGCATTTGTTGTGTTGGAGTGTCTGATGGTCACCGTCTGGTGTCTTTCTTCCTTTCCATTGTTTGTTTCTTTCCCATGCCTGCTTTGGTTGTCTTGGTTCCAATGGTTCCATTTGTCTTTCTCTCTCTTGGGGGATGGTGTTCCATCTTTGTCTAGAGCCATAGTTCTTTCTTGCTTGGCATGCCCTAGCAATATGTCCTTGCCATTCACAGTGTTTGCAGATGGCATCTAGGAAACAGCACTTTGAACACGGATGGTTCCCCTTGCAAAATTCTCTCCTTTTTCCGTTCCGGTCCTTTCTGCCCTGTTCTGCCCAGAGTTGATTTACCTCTTCTTGTTCCTCATCGTCTACTGATGGGGACTTGATGTCCTTGTGGTGGGTTGTGGAAGTATTTTTGGGGGGTCTCTAGTGTCGCTTTGTTCATCTTCTGCATGAACAAAGAAGCAAAGAATTTCTGCATTGCTTCTGCTGCAGTAGCTTCCTCTATTGCTTCTTTTAGTATTATTTTGGGCTTTGTTAATAATCAGCCCTGGAGTGTAATGTCTCTCAGTCCCAGGACCACTCAGTCCCTCATGGTTTCATCCAAGTTTAGGAATTCACATGCTCTGGTGATGTCCTGCAGTGTTGCAATGAAATCACCGATGCTCTTGCCTTCTTTTTGGTCGTGTTGATAAAATTCATGTCTTTTGATTTAGCAGGAAACAGTTGGTATGTAGTGAGCCCTCAGTAATTTTTCCAGGTCTGGCCAGGCCATCATTTTCATGTTGGTGGGTGCCACTAACGCTTTGGCCAGCTTAAAAACCGCTGGACCGCAATGGGTTAGGAATACGGCTCTCTTCCTGTTTTCGGATACATTATGGAGGTCGCTTCTTCAAGGAACATGAGGAATTGGTCGATGTACAATTCCCAGTCTTCGGTTGCTGGGTTGAATGGTGCGGGTGGCGTGTTGTTTCCGGCCATGTTGCCTCAATGTGTTGCTGGTGTTCATCTGTTTCCATGTGCTATCTGGTTCCCTTTGTCTCAGTATCCCACCCTTGTCGCCGGTGTTATGTTGTGGGAATGAGACTCAGCACACCAGCTTGATTCCAATCTGTTTTACTTCCACATAGGACTGAGATCCGAAGAAACCACAGCAGCCCTTGGTATAGTTGGGCTGCTCGCGGCTGTAGCCAGTGACAGATCTTCAAAATTCCCGCCGCCATGAACCAACCAATTGCAGGTAAGTATGCTAATACATAACAAGATACACACACTGTCCCTTTATACAGATAATCATAGGGCTGGAAAGTACCTTGGAGGTCTTCTCGTCCACCCCCCTGGCCAAAGCTGTAGTCCTTATATCAGCCCAGAAAAATTGTCTAATCTTTTCTTGAATGCCTCCATTCTCAGCAGAAGAACTTCTTGGATAGAAGTGAAACATCTTCAAAGAAAAACCAGAAAATCCAGCTACCTCTTGAAAAAGTACCTTTAGCTGAGCAAAGGCAAATTCAAGTCTCTCTCAAGTCTGGAAAGTATCAATTCACCATAAGTTAAGCCTCACTCCTAGCCTCTCAGCATGCTCTCCACTTTCTTTCCCATCAGAGCACCCTAACCTGTGGGAATTCCTGGTTTCATCCATCAAAATTCACATTGCCTGCCCATATTGACCCTCTACTGATATTTTCAAAGACAAGGGTAACAGTGGCAGCTTGGCATCTGCAGGAGAGGCATCATAATGCCCTGTAGCTAAAAGCCAGAAATGTCTTGGCCACTTGATAAATATTATGACACAAAGACAAGAGTAGTTGGCTCACCCTACTTACATTAGCTACTTTCTCTTTCCACCCACATTCTAGAAGCAAGATGGTCGTGAGGTTTTTTTTATTCCCACTCTTGAAATTCTCTTTTCACCTATTAGTCATGGGCTGGTTTTCTCTTATGAAACAAAAGAAGAGGTATTATGATGAGAATCAACAGAGGCAAAACCTGCTGGCCTCTTCAGTCGCTAGTAGGACCCTGAAAAGGAACAGCTCTTAGTAGGTGACTAGCACCACCAAGGCTTTGTGCCACCTCTGAATAAGACCCAAAGGTTTTGCAAGTAAAGAAGTATATGAAATTGAAAATGTTGGCTTTGCTTCTCTATCTCCTACCCAATGGCAGGAGAGTGAAGAAGGGCTGACCGGGGTGTGAGTCGTCCCTGAGGATTTTCCTCACTCTTCTAAGGCAGTGAGCCCTAGCGAGGTCATCTAGTGGTATCAGGGAACATCCCACAATGTTTTGTGCTGTGCTCACCGCCCTCTGTAATGTCTTTTTATCTGTGACTGTCAAGCCAGAGTATCACACCACAGAGGACGCTTTCTACTATGGACTGGTAAAAGGAGGTCATCAGTCATTGTTCCACTTTGTTCTTTTGCAAGACCCTAAGGAAGTGGAGTCTCCTTTGGGCCTTTCTGGCCACCTGGGTTGTGTTGGTTTTCCAGGTAAGATCTTAACTGAGGTAGACTCCTAGGAATTTAAAGAAGGAAACTCTCTCCACACAGACCCTCTCGATGTAAAGTGGGGTGGGTTCCTCTCTCTCTTCTTCTGGAAGTTTAACACCATCTCCTATGTCTTGCTGATGTTCAGGTGCAGGTTGTTTTCTAGGCACCATGAGAATAATTTTTGAACATCTCCCCTGTATGCTGTTTCATCTCCTCCTGTAATGAGACCCAAGACGGTAGTATCATCTGCAAACTTAAAGATGACGGTGGATGGATCATAGCATATGAATGTTAGGAATCCATATAATCTCTTTCCTGGTTGAACAGCATAGGAAGATTCAGTTGAGGGGAAATCTCTGGCAGAGAAAGAGTCAAGGGCCACCTCCTTCCTACCTCTCTTCTCCCTTGTGGCCTTCAAGGATTCTTCCCCACCAGTAAGGAAAAAGCCAAAGAACCCAAGGTCCCATCGCAGAGCCTTGTGATGTTCCAGGATTTATCTATTTATATCTAGCAGTTGTTCAGCAATCTCATAGTACTCTGTGGTGATTATTCCAAGCAACTTGATAATGGCCATCCTTGACTGTGGACAGCAGAACAAATCTGGCAATCACCACATATGATCAACATTTTTCTAGCCCTCCTGCTTGCCTAACCTTGCAAGGCAACCCATCTTCTCATTTAGCAGTTGTAGAATTATGCTGAATCTCTGCACACTTTTATTTCTGCACCGTGTTTTGTATCCCTTGACAAGAAAACATGATTCACCGAACAAGGTTCAAGCGAAAGACATTTCTGGCAAAGAAGTGTTGAAAAGGAAGAACAGGACATTAACTGCCTGGCTTTTCCCACTTCTACTTTATCATTGACATTTGAGGGTTTGTTCCAGGGTTGTTCTGACACAAAAGACCAGTGGGTGAGGACTGCAGATGTGGCACTGACTGTCCTGCTTCAGGTCTTAAACTCACACACAGTTGCTAGGTGAAGAAAGCAATTTACTCAAGACTGAGTAAAGAACTGCAGGCAAAGGAAAGAACGTAACTCAAAAGAGCCCATGAGAAAGCAACTTGCCTGGGTAGCTTCATTGTGAGCAGGAGTGCAGAGAAGAGAAGTCGAATCCAATCTGAACAAAGGCCAAACTAACAAAGTTTCAGCCCAGAATTCATGGGAACTACATGCCAGCACTGGAGATCAGATGGTTGTTTCCAACAGAGAAAGGTGGATCACGGCTGCCTCTTAAAACACGCTGCAGGCAGCTAACTTGAATTAGGATTTCCTTTCTTGGAAAAGTGCCTCTTGCCTGTCTTTGTCCTAGTACCACTTTATAAAACTTTAGGAAAACCACACCTAGAATACTGCATCCAGTTTTGGTTACCATAATTATAAAAAAGATGCAGAGACTCCAAAAAGAGTGCAGAGAAGAGCAACAAAGATAAGTGGGTTGGAGGCTAAAACATATGAAGAACAGTTGCATCAATTGGCATGTATAATGAAAAGAAAGACCAGGGGGGACATAATAGCAGTATTCCAATATTTGAGGGTCTGTCACAAAGAAGAGGGGGTCAACCTATTTTCCAAAGCAACAGAAGGCAAGATAAGAAGCAATGGATGGAAACTAATCAAGGAGAAAAGCAACCTAGAACTCAGGAGACATTTCCTAATTGTGAGAATAATAAACCAGTGGAACTGCTTGCCACCAGAAGTTGTGGGTGTTTATCACTGGAGCCTTTTAAGAAGAGACTGGATAGCCACTTGTCTGGAATGGTATAGGTTCTCCTGCTGGAACAGAGGGTTGGACTATAAAACATCCAAAGTCCCTTCCACCTCTGTTATTCTGCTGTCATCACCAAATCTGAGGATCTGGGGACTTCATCATCTGTCACTCACTTAAAGCTACAAAGGACAGCATTGATCAGGAAAGTTGTTGGGACTATAACTACCAACATTTCCAGCTATCTTGGGAATTTGGGCAATGCAGTCCCAGTTTACCTCTGGAATACCTCTGGCTGGGGAAGGTTTAGAGGAGAGACAATGGTCTATCTGAGAGGAAGATGTAGCCTCCCAATGAAAGCTACTTCAAGAAAGATCTTCAATCATTCCCAGTGTGGAAAAAAGCAATATTTCTTTTGTGCTCATTTGATAAATAAGGCTCCAATTTTCTCTAGCAGCCTTCTGTCCTGGTTTCATACTACATCAGTAAGCTATTTCAGGAAACTAATCTTTATGCTGGAGATCAGAGGTGGTATTCAGCCAGTTCTGACCAGTTCTGGAGAACCAGTAGCGGAAATTTTGTGTAGTTCGGAGAACCAGCCAATCCCATCTCTGACTGGCCCTGCCAACCCCAACTATTCTCTGTCTCCCATTGAGTCCCAGCTGATTGGCTGGGTCTTCTTTGGTTGCCCTGCATAAGAGAATGGAGCTGGAAAGCAGGTTAGTGGGGTGGGGAAGGAATTGGGATTTTGCAGTATACTTCCCCTGCCACGCCCACCAAGTCACACCATACCCATTAAGCCATGGCCACAGAACCAGTAGTAAAAACATGTTGAACCCCATCACTACTGGAGATGCTAATGAGAGGTGGAATTGCTTTTCTTTTACATTGAATTTCTATTTGAAGGCAAAGAACTCTTTCAATACTTCAAAAGTAGATTAAAATATCTAGAAATGGCTACTAGAGGAGAGTTGAGGAATCTGCAATATTTCATTTTTATTTTTCATTTTGTAAATTGACCTGAAATTTGCTGGTTCTGAATTATTGATGGTCTTATAATTTATTATCAATTGTTTTACTGATGGCTTTGTTTGTTTAACTCATCCAACTGCCTTTCTACTTGAAGAATAAACACTTGACTTACAATTAAATCAAAAACACAAACATGACCTTGAAATCAAGATAATTCAAAGTAGCTTCTCTACTAAAAGGCTGGAGGTTCAGAGGTTCCCTGATTGCTGGAAGGGCCAGCGTTGAGGACACCTCCTTACAATAAACATTCTCCAGGCTGACAAGGCCCTATCCCATACACACATATACACACACATGCACACACACACACCAGTCACATTCTGGCATCAGGAGCATCTCCAAAACGTTCTTTTGATAACTGGGAATAACAAGGCAGGTTCATAGCAGGAGGGACAGACCCATAGGTCCAGAGTTATCTTTAGCTTCAAAACAACATCATCTCCTCAAATTGTGCCTATTGGACCACAGGTAGCCACTCTAGAGTGTTCAATGTAGGCAAACTGTGGATAATACTATGTGTTCTACCTCTTTGATCCATGGTATCCAGCACTACCTGTTCGAAATATCCCAACAAGCAAGACCACAACCACTAATAAACAGCCTCCTCCATGTCTAACCATACCCAGGAAGATAAGGAACAAACTAAGCTTGATGGTATCTAAAGCCATTGAGAAGCTCAGAAAACAGCAGAATGGCACTCCCTGCATCCACTGAGATGAATGCATCTGAGGCAGTTAGAACACCACCTTCCCCAGCCCATTGAAGTAGAATGGGGTATTTGAGAGTGGTGTATAATTATGGAGATCTTCCAGGTGAGGGGAGGCAAATCAAGTAAAATCTTATACCTTTTCCTCCTGACAAGCAAAAGCACACCCCTTACTGAAGGAATCATTAATCACCCCCCTTCAACGAGCAAATCCCAGGTAGGTCAGTTGAATCAGCCAGAAGGGATAAGAATTGAATAAACAAACGATGGCCCTCATTCCTCCTCATTACAGCTCAACATCCTAAAGAGCCACGAGCAGAAAAGAATCCATGAGAACTAGATAAAGTGGTCACCAAGGTTACCTCTGACTGACCTGGCCCAACACAAAGAGAAGCCAATTAACCTCGTCTACAAAGGTTGATGGAAACTGCTGACCATGAACTTCTGGCTCTCCCATTGAGTAGTCTTGCCAAGCAGAAGCATTTCTGATGAGCCTTAACAAGAGACAGTTCCAGGGGTGGGATTCAAATTTCTTAACAATCGGTTCTGTTGGCATGGCCTAATTTGTGGGTGTGGCTTTGTGGTCATGTGACTGGCTGGGCATGGCTTGTGTGTAAATATTGTAAATATTTGTGTAAATATTGAATTTTTTATATATAGATATAAAAAAGAGCAACATTTACCCACAATCAGGCAAAGCAGATTGAGTTGCTTGCAGAATCACAGATTCACTCAGAGATCTACCATTCTGCAATCTGCTGCCTGAATCAACACTGAAAAATAGTAACTTCAGTTCTAAGGAAGGTTCAGCTCTGCTCTCAGGCCACTTCTCCCCTACCCCCCACCCTCCTCAATACCACCCCTGACTGGGCCTCAGGGAAGCCTCCTGGGTGAAGGCAAAGCAGTACAACAGCTATTTAGATTAGCTAGAAAGCAGAAATCCGACAGGAGGGGAGGGGCCAGCCAGTGGTGCGATTTGCTGGTTCTCTGAACTACACAGAATCATAACAAAACCAGTTCTATAGAACTGGTCCAAACTGGTAGAATCTCATCCCTGGACAGTTCCATGACCCAGGAGTTCTTCTCCTGGCACTCTCTCTTCCTCCCATTCCAAGCAATCAGGATATTGATTCCACTTGGATTACTATACTGCACATGGGGATGCCCTTGAAGAGTATTCAGAAGCTTCAAGGGGTGAAACTATGGCAGCAGAACGGGCTGTTATGGGTGGCGATCATTCACCACATATGACACGACTGCATGAATAGCACTGGCTACCAGTTGCTCCTAGGGGCAACTCAAGATATTGATGATGACCCTTGAAGTCTTTCATGACTTGGAGCCAAGGTTCTTCCAGGGTCACCTCTCCCCCATTGTGTCTCCTTGTCCTCTGAGATCTGGCAGGAGAGGCATTGCTGCTTGTCCCATCTGCAAGGGAGTGTCAGGACCCAGGAGGGGAGGCTTCCCTGCTATCCCTCCCCCATTCCCCATGAAACATAATTCCCCAGAGATTAGAACTGCCTGCCTCTGCAGGCCTTTCATAAGACATTCAAAAGCTGACTTTGCCATCAGGCCTGATAGGAAGCAAGCCTGTTTCAGGGCCTTGGTTTTTTTTAATGGAAGGTCTTGGCTGCTGAGCTATTTTGTTATTTCTATTATTTTTATATTTGATTTTTTTTTCCTGGTTTTAGCTGTTTGCTACCCAGAGTCTTACATATCAGATAGGGGCCGGATACATTTATTAAATTAACTCGTCAATGAATAAATATGTTCACTAAACAGTGGAATTTGTTTACAGAGAGGATGTTGGCTGCCCCACTACTCAATCTCAGAAATGTCTGCGAGCTGTGATGGTGCCAACAAAGCTCTTGATAGAGAAGAATATTTGTAGCTCAGGGTTAAAATGAGGCATGCTTGGTGTTCTCTGTGCTTGGTGTTTTCTTGGAAATATTTCACTAGATAATAAAACCAGTCCTGGAAAGGTATAAAGCTTGCTCTTCAATTCAAGTAGTGAATGCTCAATACAAATCTGAGTCTACATAGTAAAAAATATAAATTGTTCAAATTGCCAGTGCAAGACTATCTTTCTTTCTCTTTCTCTTAAAAGCAACAAACTTGAAAGTGTATTTAAATTAACTAGGAGGGGGCCAGAAATCCAATTGATCAAGAGAAAACAAAACAAAAAGTTTCCTGTTGCTCCCAGTGAGGAGCCAGAGATTCCCCCCTTCAACATCTTTGCATCTTTACGATCTCAAAAACTCAATCTACAAAACAAGAAAGAGAGTGTAAACCCTTGCTCATTGATTGTTTTCAAAAAGCCCAGGAAAAGAGACCTCCTGCCAGTTTATAAAGGGTTAAGGCTAGGTCACACTGGCCGACGGATGCAAAAAGTATGCAAAAAGGACACCACGGACCAGCAAAATTTCAGGGGTGGCTCCATCTGTTGTTATCCGCTCTCAAAAGTGCCCCAAATTTGCATAAACAGAACAGAA
>BHFT01011598.1:0-46523 GCA_004320025.1 Laticauda laticaudata
ACTTATTCCTACCTCCCCTCCCCCCCCATTACTTATGGCAGTCGAAAAGATGCAAAACAGAAGATCTTGAAGGCTGACAGAAAATCAGATACAACAGTCAAAATTGGGGACAGTTAAACAGAGAAATATAAATCAGAAGAAAATGGAGAGAATAAAAAGAAATAGAGGCAGTCCTTGATTAACAACAGTTCATTTCGATACCGTTCCAAGTTAAAATGGCACTGAAAAAAGTGACTTATGACCATTCTAGCATCCACATGGTGATGTGATCAAAATGTAGACACTTGGCAACTGACTCATATTTAAGATAGTTGCAGTGTCCCAGGGTCATGTAACCACTTTTGCAATCTTCTGAGAAGCAAAGTCAGTGGGGAAGCGGATTCACTTAACATCATATTACTTACTTAGAATTGCAATGGTTCACTTAATAATTGACAAGAAAGGTCTTAAAATGGGGCAAAACTCACTTAACAACTGTCTTGCTTAGCAACAGAAATTTTATGTTCAATTGTGGTCATAAGTCAAGGACTACCTATAGTAAATGTGGAAATGTGGAAGAGTCTGAATAGAACTGCGGGCCTTGAGTCTGAATAGTTTATATTCTGGAATAGAATATAAAGTCTGATGATCTAAAATTAAGACCAAGGATCTTATGGAAAATATGCAAAATAGAACACATATTAATTAACATATGTAAAATAGCCAATTTTTCTTTTAGAAAAACAAGAAAAGCAAACGTTAAATTATAAACCATGTTTCTTGTTCTCTCTTCTTAACTGAAATGTCCTGGTTTGAAACTTACATAATAAGTTTGCCACTTACATAGCACAAGTTTTATTTTTTACAGAAGATAAAAGACTTATAACAACCAAAACCCAGAAAGTTTGGTAGCACCTTTTCTGACTTACCCAATTAAAACACGTAAGATTTTGTGTGCTACACCTGAGTTTGCCATTGTGCAAATCTTTATAATTTAGACTTTTAAACAATTTAAAATATTATTTGCCACATTGAAATATTTAGACTGAAAATCTGAGGTTAGGATGATCTAGATTCAAATTTCCATTAAGCCAAGAAAACCCTTAAGTAGTCTTGAAGCATTTATTTAAAAGGCCCGGTCCCACTGCACTTACGGATGCAAAGAGGATGTAAAACGTTAAAAAAAGCTTGCCATCCGTTGGAAAATGATATGCATCCATTGTGTACTCATTNTTTGAGCTGCACAAAACTTTGTGAACGGATGAACTTTCCGCCGTGTTCGATGTAAATCCGCGACATACGAGCAACAAATGTTCTATGTCCGTTATCATCCATTAAATGTCTGCTGTATCCTCTCTGCATCCTCTGGGCATCCTCGCAACTCACATCCGCTGCAGCTGAAAACGGAAAGAGGGAGGAAAGAAAAGGTACATGGAACGTCTATACATCGTTAGTAGCACGGAAATAGAAAGGATGCGCAATGAACAGTTTGCATTCAATATACATCCGCACGGCATCCCCTTTCTTTCCTTTAGGAGTACGTGATGCATCCACTTCCGCTTTGCATCCGCTTTGCAATTATCTCCCGTAACCCCTTCGGAGGTGTCATCCCCTTCCATCCGCTTTTACCCGCGAGGCTTCCGATGAACATCCGTTAAACATCCCCGCTACATACTAATCACATCCGTTCTTTTCTGTTCTTTTCCATTCTGTTTATGCAAATTTTTGCCACTTTTGGGAGTGGATGACAATGGATGGAGCCGAAATTTTGCTCGTCCGCTGTGCCTTTATGCATACGTTTTGCGTCCGTCGGCCAGTGGGACCGGGCCTTTACCTCAAAACCACAGAACCTTAAAGAGTCATTGTAAGGAAGAATATACAGGAGAATATAGCTGAATATACTACACAAAGATTAGAAGAAAGTTATATGAATATGGATGTAATGTATACATATTTAAAATCTGAAATGGGTCTGAAAATAGGATTAAGATAAATTGGTAAAACTGCTGGAAACAGTGTCAGAGTGCGCACAGTTTGATTAGGTGAGACAACCCAGGGGCAAATAAAGCACACAGGTCCGTATTTACATATAGTGATTTTATCCCTACAAAAACGTATGTTGATACAAGTACTTTGATACAGGCCTTGAACAAACAGCAATCAGTAATCAACTATACCACAGAAGCACACATAGCTAAAGAGATATGCCCTCACAGGGTCTCTGTTATATTACAGCTTCTTAAAGCGGTAGCAAGTCAAATAGCCCTGCTGACTCATTGCTACCATTACATCATCATCAGAACATTACAAAAAAAAGACTTTTCTTTTGGTCCTGATACATCTGGGTCACATTTCTTGCAAAATTCGAAGTCTTCTCTATATTTATCCTGTATCTATTCACATTCTACCAATTGGCAAAAATGTTTTTATTTTAGCATAATGTTTGCGTATAAATTTGCTAGCTACGAATTTGAATGAGTGATATCTTTTTCACTGTTGTTTATTTTATTAGTAGTAATCCTGACCATCATTTCTGAAGGGAATATGATCTGTTCTATACTGGGCAATCTCACAATAGCAAATTGCAACTGGTTTAATGATGGAACTTGAATTGCAACAGCGAAGAAGGTAAGTTGAATTTTTGTTTCACTACTCAGTGAATGCTCAGGTCTAGAAAAAACACAGGGAAAGTAAGATCTTGCCTCCTAGCTAGGGAGCAAGTACAGAAGGTAAAAGCCATTCCTTCAAGAATCCAAGGGCAGAAAACCAAAGAACCCTGTCCAGAATCATAGCTCTTAAAAATAAGAGGCAGAGCTAGATGGTGGACAGTCAATGAGGCAATGGTTGAGAATGTGGTCTGTGTTAATTGAGGATTCAAACACTAAAATTCTACAAGCCAATCTAAGTCTGAGAATGGAACAAATCTATGGAAATGCTGGTCAATTCTTGGAAAGTTGCTTCAATGGAAAGCAAGTTCCTGGAGGCAGCTCCTCAGCAGCCCCAGCTGCAGTGGTGGCTGCAGTAGGGGCATTATCTTTGCTTCCTGAAAAGCCTTTACTCTGGGCTTTGAACTTTCTGCATATCCTGGGGCTAGGTGCCCTGATAGGATCAGGCTCCTCATTATCTGAGTCTGTCCTCACCTGCTCCCTGATCTGCTTTGGTGATTGGCTCTCTGTTCAATTGCTGACTCATAGTAAACCATAAAAAAGCAGAATATGAATTCAGTAATTAGTAACCATTGGTCTGCTGAAAAAGATATATCCTCAACAGAGAGAGCTACAAGCCTCCAGATGGTAGCTTCTTAAACTCTGTCTATCCCAAACATGCAAATTAATATGTGTAATAAATGAAATATGATTCTCGATACTGTATCATCTAGCTTTTCTCTGGAATGGATATCAACATTATTTCCATCCTTTGTAACTCTACTGCTCTGTCCAGATAAAAGACCTTTCCCCCTTGCAGCACCCACACATTTGTTACATAAGATTCCCTCTACTTCCCATGCATCTGGAATTATAACAGCAACCAGGAGTGCTGGGGTTGCCATTGCTAAGTGACATGGACACTTGAAAGTATGCTTTAACATCACATTGCTTAGCAATGGAAGCTTAGCAGTTTTAATTGTGGTAGTAAATCAAGGATCACCTGTATTTCATAGGAGCTTACTTTTATAAAATATATATTTATAAAGGCAAACATTAATGTATTAATATAAAAATGCAAAAAATCAGATTATACTAGTTTTAAAACACTGAGGAAAAAATAGATTACAAAATACTAATAGCCAAGCAGGATGTGCTGAGACTAGACAAGTTTAAAGTACAAGGTAAACATCTTGTTTGTGTCCTGAAGCTCTGTTTCCTGTTTGTCTTGCCCTACACCTTACCCTGTCAGTAGGATCCCTTCTGATCCATTTTAAAGCAAGGCTACTGCAATATATCGATTTTCTTTATATCCCCAGAATAATAAATTTCCAGACAACAAAACACAAACTGGCCAGAACTGTTTAATTACATCTGTGCTGAAAGGCAATCATTGATCAGTGGTAGTATGGGAAAATAAACTGCCCACCAATACAGATAAAAGTCGATGAAATAGCCAACTATGTGCCCCATTTGGGACTTTTTTAGGTTAGTGATTATGAACAAAAGAGGCTATACCGACACCACCTTCTTTCTGAAGCTCTCCCTGGAAGTTTTTGTGCTCTGAGCATAGTTTTTGATTACTCTAATTAAATTTAATATTGCCAACAGATCTTCCTATTGATCCCTAAAATCTCTTTATAAATAGTAAATGAAAAGCCACGAGTGAAGGCTCTAGAAGATAACAGGTAGTTTTAATCATAACAATTTTCTCCAATATTTCTTGCTGTTGGATATTAATATCACAGGTGAATTATTATTTTTAGAAATGGTAAAACATTGATTAGCTATCATTTTTACCAATATAATTGCTACTAGGTTTCAAAATAACTACTGTATTATTTCACTAGGTAATAGTTACACAGTAGCAAATTAAGGCTTGTGTATAAATACTAAGTGTTACAATGAACAGTTTTATTGCATTTTACTATACATGATTTCCTTATGACCTACTACCCAACTTTGGACAATTTATAATAATGTTTAAAACCAATTAATTCAAATCAATGTTCTAGAAAACATTCAAAAACAATATTGTTTAACATTTAAATCCTAGTATGAATTTTGAACATATTTCCATTTAATTTCCAGCTTTTACTGCACCAGTTAATTGTTGCTATACCCATCATCAATTATACATTTAATATATATACTTTCTGTCACATTCACATAATAACTCACCTTTTAACTACTATTACTTATGACTATCACTGGAATTGTTTTGAGATTCTGACTTTTTTCTAGCAGAAATGCCTGTTATTATTTGTTATTTCCTTTTCCTAAGTAATTTTCATTACTTAATTTCAAATGGCATCAACTTATGGTTTAGCTCATCCATATAAAGACTAGCCTGTTGGCTAATTTTATGTTCATCTGTTGTTTCCATATAAAAAGCTGTCAGATATCTTTATATTAAACATATATTCAAGAAAGAATCATTCAAAGTAAAATAAGCAGATTTGCTACCTAGTTTATATTTACAGTTACCGTATATACTCGCATATAAGCCGACTTTAGAACGCTTTTTTTCCCCCCCAAATTTGGGGGTCGGCTTATACGCGCTGCCCGACTTCGCGCGATGAGAGCCAAGACTCTCATTGCTCGCGGGCAGCGGCTTCGCGCGATGAGAGTCTTGGCTCTCATCGCGCGAAGTCGGGCAGCCAGATTTATTTGTATATAAGCCGACCCCAAATTTGGGGGAAAAAAAAAAGCGTTCACCATGGTATTTGGGGGTCGGCTTATATGCGAGTTTTTTCAAAAACCCTTATTTTGGGGCAGTTTTTAAAGGGTCGGCTTATATGCGAGATCGGCTTATATGCGAGTATATACGGTATAAATGTTGCTAGTTACATTAATGCAAATACTGTTCTAAACTATATATAATAGTTTAGTACAAAAGAATGGTTATAAGATTACATTTTAGTCCTCCATATATTACTAAACTTCATTTCCAAGGTGTTTCAGCAGCATAGCATAGTCAGTGTCGGAAAATACTAAAAATTATGGTTTGCCAGAGGATTACATATTGCCTACTCCTTTATGAAGTTCTTAGCATTAGTGTCAAATATACAATGTTGTCTTCTTGTATTATAAGCAAATACATAAAACAAAGGTTTTTCTTTAAATTATACTTCAAGTTATAAATCACAGACTAGTACAGCAAATTCTATTCAACAATGAAGCTGTGCATTTTGCATTCCCAATTTTTTTCCAAAAGCACATATATTTATATTAATTTAATGAATCAAAGCAGTGTTCTTATCCATATTCCTTCCAATAAGGATGAACTAGATATGTAAAATCCAATCTAATCCAATACATAACTAAATAAACTGTCACAGAGAAGAATTGCTTTTTGCAACTTTTCACAATTTTTGTATTTTGATAGAAATCTGAAATATTAAGCAATATCAAGGATAAGATTTTAAATTAAATGCATAATTTAGATAACTTAAAAGGGTTTATTTTTACAATGAAAAAAGATGGGCAACATCAACCTCATTGTTTCAAGTACTACATGCTTCACCACTCCATTAAAGAACATAATTTAATCAGTTTGTATTTTCTCAGGGAAATCTCATTCAGAGAAATTTTACTGCCATCTATCTAAATAGTAAATAATTATTGTCTCAAAATGAGTTTTCATTTGCCAAAGGCAAATCCACTGCTGTTACTGTTCAGCTCTGTCAGAGAAAACAAGAAGTTAAAAAGATTATAAAGATACCATTAACAGCATGGGACTGCCTCGTCAGGACTCAAAAGTGCTTAGTAATTGAGGCTTTTATTCATAGTGTATTAAGATCCATATAAATAGCAACTTAATATGATGCTTTAGGCTTTATTCTGCTGCAACCTGGCAATAATCACCTACAACAACTGAATTTAGCAAATTTATTTGCTGGAGAGTACAGCTAATTTTATCTGATTTTTTTTAAAACTAAGACTTTAAAGTAACAATAGCATATGGCTTAAAGGCATGTTTTAAATTTGACCAAGGCAAAAATTGAAAAAGTTTAAAATACTGTAGCTAATCTGTCCAAGTAACAAGTATCTCCTCTAGAATTATCACAGGATGAGGAGTGGGAGAACAAATATATTTTTCTTATTGATACACTTTATTGTTTTTAGGGACAGTGTAGTTAATAATTGACATATTATATTGTAAAAAATAAATACAGAGCAAAATGGGATCTTATCACACAAGCTGCAGGCATAGATCTATAGTAATTATAATTACATCCCTGATCATTATGACAGAAATCTACAGATATGTGAATGCTCTCAATTAAACAAAAGCACTATATTAAAAGCCAGAAGTGTGTTAGCCAGAAGTGTGTTAGCAACAAACAAAACCAACCTTTTATATGCAAACGAGCTCTATGCCTGTGCTTCAAACAGATGCCCACAAAACTATAGGTAGTTCTTGAAATACAGTTGGTTTAATGACTGTTCAAAGTTACTATGGCACTTATGACCACTTTTCACACGTATATCTGTTGCAGCATCCCCATGGAAACATGATCAAAAGTCGGGTGCTCAGCAACTGGTTCATATTTATGATACTATGTTTCTCCAACAATATGGCCTCCCCCGAGAGGAAGTCCCAGCATGCTTTATAGGCATAAAATCAAATTAAGCCCCTCCCCCCAGATTTAGGCCTATATTAAACATGTGAAATGGGGGGAATGGCGGGGGGATTGGCCGTTAGGAAGTACTTTTGTTGCATACCCAGATATGGTGCTGCCTGTGTTGACCTCTGCGTTGGTGGGGCACTTCGTATCGGGAGATCTTCCACCATTGCTTTCCCTTCTCCCAGTGCTGCTGCGGCATTTAAAGCAACGCTGCGGCGTTTGGCGCAGCCATGCACGGCCAACCAGGGGTCCTCCCTGCAACCAGTGCCCAGCGGAGACACTCGGCTTCAGGCACTCCTGTCGCTGCCTTCCCTTTGCCTTCGAAGGCACAGCCAACTGTTTTAAAAACGATGCCCTACTACCGATATGACAAAGACTCCCCTGCCTGAGAAGGCAGCTCAACCCTACGTGGGGAGGCAAATCTCCCGGGGCTGCAGCACAGGATCGGCCCACCCCGGGAGAAGCGTCCAGCCACTATCCCTGCCTGCACTGGGCAGAGTGCGAAGAGCTTCACCTGGGGCACCCAGCGCAGCTGACAGGTGGGCCCTCCTGCCCAGCGATGGAGCTCTCGCCAAGGCAGCGAGCGCTTCCCTGCCGGACCCACTGCTCATCCCGCCAGAGCCATGCAGGCTGGGTACAGCTGGGAAAGCAAGCCACGGGTGCGCACCCGCCTGCCAACCGAAAGAGCTGGGCCAACCTGAGCTTGGTTTCTTTCCCAAGTCCCCCAAAGCTCGAACCTGAGGGGCCACTGGGAGAGGCTGCCTGAGGCAATGATATGAAATGCTCTGAAATGCTATGAAATAATGAAATGCCCCCACACGACATTTGGGCACTTGAGCACTTTAGGAAATTTGGCAACCAGCTTGCATTTACAACTGGTTGCAGGGCCCCACAATCATGTCATACAATTTGTGATTATTTTTGCCAGTTTGCAACAAAAAACAACCTTCTTGGAGAATGGATACAGACTTACAACTGCATTATTCACTTTAACAATATAAATATGGTTATAAAATTAGATTTGGTCATGTGAGTGCCTTGCTTTACAATGATCACAACTTACAACTAAAATTCCGGTCCCAATTGCAGTTGTAAGTTGAGAATTATCAGTGCCTTGGAAGAATACAGTAGAACTGTACTGCATCCAGTTAAGCAGCATCACCTTAAATATATGCCAAAAAAAATTACCTTTTTGTTACCATCATCATGAAAAATATATTACATAACCCAAACAAGGAATGACCTTAACTGTTATTTTTCTCGCTCAAAACCAACAAGTGGTTTTCTATTTAGGAGCAATGTTAATTTTCCTCCCCTCCCCCCCATTTTCTGCACATGTTTCGTATCATTGGAAAGCACAGGGCAGATTGCATATCCTCTAGTTTTGATCATCAGATTGGCTGGCCAGAATATAAACTAGATAGATTTTTGGTCTGATTCACTAAGACGTTTTTAATTGAAAATCTAAAAAAGAAAACAAAATCCAAAATGTATCTTGCTAAATGTTGATAACCATGAGTTAAAAATACTGTGATTTTCTATTAAAAGGACATTGACAATATTAATTTTATTAATTTAATAAGAATTACATTCCCTTTTTATATAATTATAGAAATACACATTATCCAATAGTGGTTAAAATAAGAATAATTAAAACTCAATTAGTATTAGTAAATTACTAAAATGAGCATTTTAGAAAAAGTAATATTAAAAGATGAAGCAATATATTTAAAACTATATTCTTAAAGCTATAGTAGATTCTTATAATCTACGGTATAAATCTGCAGAGATAAATGCATTTTATCAGGAATGAAAATCTTCAATGACTATTAAAATGGGAATAAAAATTATTACAATCTCATAATTTGGCTTGCAGCGTACATTAATCAGAAATCATAATAAATCCACATGCTCCTTAGACAGCACATTTGTCAAACAGTTTTGTAAGATAATGACATTGACAAATGGGTTCCAACTTAGAAGGGTCAATCATAAACTCATCAAATGCTTCATTTAATTTCTTAATTTGGACAAACACAATTTGTTTATGAGAAAGATATCAGGTGTTCATGAATGAATAATAGGTAGGAAACCAAACTCCATTAATCAGCTCATGTTTACAAATGACTCCAAAACTATTTATTCTAATTTCATTCATTTAGATGAAAGAAAATATGAGCAAATGAAACTATTTAGAAAAATGGCATAAACTTTCCTATTTAATAAAGTAACAATAAACACAGTTTCAATAACTGTAATACAATTGGGTTTAAAACTTTTTGTTAAACTGAGAAATTAGTACAGATTATTGATCATGAAAATACATAAACATAAAACAAAAGTTGTAAAAATCATAATAGGGTAAACATGTATATTTCAAATATAAGTTCCAAATATTATTGAAAAGATTCCAGTAAAGCCATTGTAAAATATTTTGACCTAGAACTACTAGCTGGAGATCATTATGACACTATTAAATTGTGGTTTCCCAGCTGGAACGTCTACAGAGTTAGTAGCACGGAAATAGAAAGGATGTAAGCGTATGCATCTCATATATAAAGTATTCAAAATGGACAAAACGTTTGTACTGGGAATGTATTTCGTATAGTTTATGGATGTTTTTGCAGTTAATTTTCCTAGAGTATGTGGATAGGTGCCCCCGATTTAGCGGACCAAGCACCAGTATCTTTTTCCAGCACATAGGGGGCTGAAAATATGCTGTGATCGCCCTTGGGCATGGTGGACCACCACTAGGTCCCGAACTTATGGTTGCATGCGAGATGGGTTTATCATAGTCCACAAACTATTCCTTACCTTATTCCACAAGCACGCAAAGGGCCTTTAAACCATTTTTTCCAGTTGTCTTCCACCAACACTTTTATTCAAGAAGTAAAAACATGAGCCAGTAGAATCTAAGTATGTTAGACGCAAGTACCTTTTATACTATTCTTAGTTAGGAAACTTCATAAGCAGCTTACTCAGCGCCTGGGCCTTGAGGTGTGCAGGAAATGCTGTCGATCTTCTGTTTGTCATCACTGTACTTGGGCCTCGGCCCCAGGTCACGCTCAGGTGTCTTGGCTCACGTTATGGAATGGAAGCGTGTTCCCGGCCCGAGGATGCTTGTCCAAGTGACCAGCTGAGAGAGAAGTTTTCTGTGCTGGTCTTCATTGTTGTCCCTGATCCTCCACAGCCACCACTTGGTCCCTGGCCCCTCCAGTCTGTCCTCTCTGACCTGCATCTTCTGGAGCTGGGGTGGGGGTGGGTGGGAGGGCTTGCCTCTGGTGGCTGCTGCTTCTTCTCCTCCATCTGTGTGGACAGTCAGAGGGCGTCATACCTTCCACGAGATTCCTCACAGGTCTGGCCAGGCAATGGGAGTGCTTGTTGGGCGTTGGCGTCTCTCTGCTGTGGGCGCCGTTGAAGACATACCTCCTGGGAACAGGCTCTCGCTGGCTCATCTTGCTGGAAAGAGGACTGGCGTCTCCTGTGGCTGTCTAAGGGGAGAGGTCTCAGCAGGGGCTGATTCTCCTTACCCTCCGAGGAATCTGCTTTGGCCACCATATGACGTACATCTCCCGTCAGAGAGCCTTGGACAGCGTGCCTGCCGCCGATTTCTTGACGTCGTAGCTTGTCACTATCCAGCTGTGCAATGTGCTTGGTCCACATCCCAGGATTAGTACTTTCTGCAGTCGTAGCCAGGCTCTCTGCCTCGTGTTCCTCCAAGCTGCCTGCTTTCTTCTTTGGTGTTGTGACGATAGAGTCTGTGGCCTTCTTATCTCCAGAGGTATCTCGTTCTCTGTGCTCTAGTCATTTTCCAGTCTTAATTCCTTCAATCCAATACTCCTTTGGAAACGGTGTACTTGTTTGCCTTCCTCTCCCGTTCGTGGCTTCTCTTTCGGTCTTCCTCCTTTGGCAGGGCTTCAGCAGGTGCCTTCAAGGTGGCTTTGAGCAGTCAGAAGAGCCTTCCTCAGTGGGCGTTGAGCAGCAAGGTTTTCTCAGTAGGGCTTTGAGGGCCTTGGGCTGGTTTCCACATCATCAGCAGCAGCAATACAGCGGTTCAGAGTCAGTGCCGAGGGTGTGGGATGATGTCTGGTTCGGTGGCCTTCTTCACCTTGCCAGGGTTGAACAAGTATGGTTGTAGTTGCGGCCTTCCTCTTCTTTGGCCTGACGTGACGGTGAACTTCATGGTTTCGCTTGCAAGGATCGTTTGTTTTGGCAGCACTTCTTTCCCCTGTATGCTGACTGCGTGCGTGCTTGCATCCTTTCATATCTGCGGAGTCTTGATGCATTCAATTACTTCCTGCATGCGCAGTGAACCGTTGTTGCATCCGATATACATTCCGCATTGCATCTTTCCTTTTGTTTCCTATAGGTGTCCGTTGACTGCAGCTCCTTTCGATTTTAATCCGCTATGCATCCGCCCCTTCCGCTATGTCTCCACTTCGAAATGTCTCCCCCAGTTAATGTCCTTTAGAAGGTGTCCATCGTCACTTCCATCCGCTTTCATAATCCGCTAGGCTTCCTATGAACATCACGTTTTAACATGCCCCGCTACACTACTACCCATTCCGTTCTTTCCATTCTTTTCCTGTTCTGTTTATGCAAATTTTCACGCATTTTTTGGATGGAGCGGATGACAACGGATGGAGCCACCCCCGAAATTTTGCTCGTCCACTGTGTCCTTTATGCATACATTTTGCGTCCATCGCCAGTGGGACTGGGCCTTAACCAATTTTCTGGCTTAAAAGTTATAGGACATATGGACATACGTCCTGTAAGTGTTAAGAAAGATTTGAGAGTTGAGTGTTAAGGTTTACATTTTAATTCATACTCATTTCTCAATAAAAATGTTTTAGAATATTTAAAGGCCATACTGTAAGCAAGTTGGGAACCTGTTGATCTCCAGATGTGAAAGTCCATACATTCTTAATTATTGGCTGTGTTTATTGAGCTTGATCAGAGTTTGAGTCCAACAACATATGCAGGCCAACGTTACAGGAGTCCATAAATTATGTTTAGGCCCATTAAGCAAATATTTCCAGCTGTCATCAAGAACACAATACTACTCCCTCTAAACACATGCAGTGTTTTACCTTTCTCATCCAACTAGTATAAACTAGCCTTTCTCATATCTTCTTTTGGTTATGGTTTTGCTATTAATATGTTTCATTTTGTGCCTCCTTTGGTTTTCATTTTTCTCTTGCTTGGACAATTGTATATTTTTCACCAAGTTAATACAGTTCTTTTGGAACTCTCTGAGCGTCATCTAGAAATATTAGCCTTTAGTTCACATCCTACAATGATACATCTTGTAGTTCTTTTTAATTTGTATATAAATGTGTGGTTCTCATGTTACTTTTTGAGTATAATGCCCTGTATTTTTAAGAACCTAAAAGCTTTTTGCTACTAACCATACTAGCAGTTCATAATCTTTTGCTAAAATAATAAAGTCTTAAATATGGTGTGGTGGAGAGTCTGGTGATACAAAGAGAAAAGTCCATGAGTTTGTTTCCAAAAGGTTATATGTTGTTAACCATAGTAATAGAGATGAAGTCTTTTGCTTCATAATGAATCAAAATATGGAATGAAAAATTAATGTTTCTGCGGGGTTACATTGTCATTTGCATGATGAACAACAAAGTCTTCCTTCCATCGATTGGTATCATTTCTGATATTTGTAGTGCTTGCTGTATAGTATCACATCTGTTCAGGAATAATAGGCTGGTAATTGCAGCATTTAGTCTAACACAATAAGAGGCTTTCTGATTTAGATTAATATGTACAAAATTGCCTAGTTTGACAGAACTGATATCAAAGCATATTGACTAGGAAATTAAAATATCAATCAGCAAATCCTCAATTTGAATTTCACCACTCTAATAATTTACTGGATAGACTTTCTGAGAGTATATCTGTAACAAAGGGTAAATGATAGCATTAGCCTACCTTATAGAATATTATATAAAGTTGTTATAAGGATTACAGATGGTAAAAGCCATTTACCAAAAGTCTAAAAAGAAAAGTCATTTATCTTGGCTGACAAGAATGTTCAAAGAGGGAAGTTGCTTCAGCAAATGAATGTCTTCCTAAAAGTGCTGCATAAACCCAAGAGACAGTCTTTGCAATCATCAATATATCCACATAAGCTACCAGCATCTGCACAAAACACTTACTCTCCCACCCTGATTTTTTTATAGTCAGGACATCCAGCTTGATCTTTATTTAGGTTTCTATCATGGCTTCTGTTCTTCAATTGGTAAACTCTTCCTCTTTCTTCTTAATAATCACCCATCTCCTTGCCTGCATGTTATTCAACCAACAGGCAAAAAATAAAAGAAAATAATAAATGATGAAGCCACATACAACAGGCATCATAAAAATACCACACATGGAATAGCCCAAAGCACATACTCTGCCAAGGAGAATTTTCCTAAGGATAGGCTCCAGCATGAGTCCAAAAGTTTGGAAGATTAAACTTCTGGTCTTGCTGACCAACCCAGATTGGATCTTGCAACATTATCCTGGGACACATAAACTCAGTTTTGTTAACAATGAAGGGTACTTAATATTTTGCATTTTCGTATACAATATAATTAATCAGCTGTTGCCTTCAGTTCTACAGGCTATGAGAGCATTCAAGAGACACCAGCAAGCCCCTTACTGCTACAAAACCCTAACTGACTATTACTTGAAAAGCATAGGCTAACTGATTTGGCTTGCTTCTTTAAAAATCTCACATAATTGAACCTGGTTCATTGTGACTTCATAAAGACATCCCTGTAATCTTCTTTTTTTCAACTTCCAGAGTAGTCTGCATTCAAGTACTGGCCAGGGGTCTCCTATCCGAGTACTCATCAGACTCAACATTTTGTTCTATGGATGGCCAGCTGCAGTTTCTAGAAAAATGCTTAGAACTTCATTGGAAAAAAAATGTGTTTTATCATGAAAAAGAGCCACAATAGTGCATTGGAATATCTGCAAAAAATACTACTTGCCTACAAACAAAAATTGGTAGGAATAGAAAATGAAGACACTCAAGTGCTCAAGTGTAGAATTCAAACACACTAACAACTGCTACACTGAATCCTGGACTTAACAATTGTGATAAGACAAAAAGACTGGATAGTGGACACTGTAATATCTGAAGAAAGTAGAAGAGAAAGAAATGGAGATAAACACTGTAAAACAACTGTGGCAAAAAAGCAAAGATGGTAGCAACAAAGATAGTTGCCTTGGGTGCAATTCAAAAACATGACTCTCACTTGAATAACTTGACAAAATCCCCATCACCAAATCCAGTCTAAATATCTGGCTGACTGTGGGATCAACCATAGTAATTTGGTTGGTTGTCTACCTGGTGTCAGTGTTCCAGGGAAAATCCATTCCTGTCAGTAACTCCAAGACACACGTCATTTCAAAGTACTTTTATTAGAACAGCACTTGGTACATACTCTGGAAGTCCAGAACAAAAACTTCCCGGATTCTCCACAAAGTCCCAACCTACAAACCTCCCCCTTTTTCCTCATCAAAACATCACATGCACCAACACCATAGTAAGCTCTAATTCTTTCTGCACAATACTTTCTAACCTTCAATTATCAAAATATTTTGTCTACTAAGAGCTACTCAATGAAAGGGCCTGTCACGTAGGCCGACGGATGCAAAACGTATGTAAAAAGGACACAGCGGATGAAAAAAATGTTCCATCCGTTGTTATCCGCTCTCAAAAGTGCCCTGAATTTGCATAAGCAGAACGGACAACAACGGGAAGGAACAGACGGGGGGAGGATGTAGCCAGGATGTAAAGAGGATGCTCCACGGAAGCCTAGCGGATAGAAGTGGATGGAAGCGGATGACACATCCCCAGGGCTTCCGGGGGAGCACAGCAAAGCGGACGCGCAGTGGAAGGAACGGATGCAGAGCGGATGCCTAGTGGATACAGTGGATGCATCACGGAAGCCTAGCGGATGCCTAGCGGGTGCAAAGCATTCACTGCGCATGCGGGGAGGATGCATTGCATCAGCCCCGCGGATATAAAAGGATGCAGCTTGCAAGCAGGTCACCACCATTTCAGAGGAAGATCCTGCTGCCAGAAACAGCTCCAGCCAGCCAAACCATGGTAAGAAGAGGAAGGCCTGTGCCATCTGCTGCCAGCCCTGGCAAGAAGGCGGGCCAGGGGGTTGGGTATGTGGCCCTGACTCTGCTTTCTGCTGGGCTTCTGCTGTCGGGCTGATCTTTCTGGTGCTGGAGCTTCTGCTGGTGCTGCTCCTGGTTGCTGGGGGATTCTGCTGGGGCTTACTCTGTTGGTGTGCTGCCTGGTGCTGGGGCTTCTGCTTACTTTGCTGGCGCTGTTCCTGGTGCTGGTGCTTTCTGCTGGTGCTTACTCCTGCTGGCGCTGCTCCTGGTGGCTGGGGCTTCTTGCTGGTGCTTCTGGTGCTGGCTGGTTGCCCTGGTGCTGCTGGTGCTCCAGGTCTGCTGGGTCCTGCTGGTGCTTACGCCTGCTGCTTGGTGCTCCTTAGTTTCTGCTGGTGCTTACCTCTGGCTGCTGATGATCCTGGTCCTGCTGTTGCTGCTGGTGCTGCTTTGCTGGCTACTGTTGTTGTTGTGCTGCTGCTGCTGGTGTGATGGAGCAGGCCTCTAGAACCTCGAAGCCCCTCTGATGAGGGCTCAGATTGGTCCCTGCCAGAGGGAGGAAGAGGCAATAATGCGTGAACGGGAGAGGAGGTAATATCCATGCGAAAAGGGAACTGAGGACGAGGTGCTTGGAATGCTGAGGAGAAGAGTTTATCTATGGCGGAAAGGGACAAGGCTCTATCAAGAACACAAAAGGAAAGCACGCTGCTTGGAGACAGAAGGCAGAGAGCGCTGGGTACACTTCGGAGGTCCTCCTCAGCTTGGTGGAGAGCACAATGCACACCTGGTTACGGGAAGCTGCACGCTCAAGAAATCTGGCGCAGGCCACGGTCAAGCTGACGGACCGGGAGACTTACGTGATGGCCAAGTGCTAGCTTCTTGAGGGTGAGATCCACCAACTGAGGAGTAGCCCTTCTGACAACCCTTCTCTCAGGCAGCCCGAAGAGAGCCAGTCCTCTCTGGGCCAAGAGTCGCTCCTGTGTCCAGGCAGGTAATCTGTGGAGCGGTCCCACGACCGGAGCCTCCCCCAACAGCTGCACTCCCGCGGGGGCAGAGCAGTGGAAGGACCCCCTGACGCAGTGGGAGCACAGGAGAGGGCACCTGCACAAGAGACCAACGCTGACATCCACTCCCAGCTCCACCTCCACAGAAAGCAGGCAGAGAGGCCAAGACCGGGAGGGGCAGAAGCCAACAGCTGTCCTGATGAAAGATCAGGGACCACCATCAAAAGCAGCGTAGATGCTCCTTCTCTCCAGCTGGTACAAATCACCTAACATCCCATCTCAAACCGCAAGCCCTTTCTCCCTACGTTCAACGCAGACCGCTCTGGAACATGACGCGAATCACAGAACCAGGTGATCAAGGACAGGATCACTCCGTTCTTCTCACAACCCTCAGGACCCAGCTGAACCTTGCTCGACCCAGTCCAGGTCTGCTCCTCACACCCAGCAGGTGATGTCACTGCCTTCCAAGGCTTATCACAAAGCCCTGCACCTACCAATGGCCTACAGCTACCAGAGCTCGCAGCACAGGCAGCCCTTCCCAGTCCAGGCACAGGTACACGAATAGCCACCGTGCCACCCACGTCACCGAGGGAGGAAGATGCCACCACGCCACAGATGCCACTGACAATCTCACCTCCTTCACCTGCAGAACCAGACATCCCCACTAACACTCCTCCTTCCTCACTCCACACGCCAAGCCCGGCTGCAGAAAACATCTGGTCATCGGTTCTTGGGACTGACACGCCCATGTCGTGGAGGAAGGGGCTCTCAAACATCACAGGACTGAGCCAGCTCTCTGAAAGCTTCCTCCCACACCACCATCCCCTGTTGTCCCTCTCGGGGCCCAGGCACCCAATGCGGCCTCAGACCGAGCATTCCTAGCAGCAAAACCAAGCAGCCACCTCCACAGCACCTGGACCCTTACCCTGGAGACTATGGGCATCGCCTCAGAGTGATGAGAAGAGTGCCAGAGACTGGTTGTTGCTACCTGATGAACTTTATCTTTCCTTTGGGACAGCTTGGGGTTATTTTTCTTTTACAGTTTGTTATTTAATAAAGATTATCTTGCTTCACACACTTGCTTTCAGTTCTGTTTAGTCAATAAAGTCTTGGTGGAAAACTTTTAGAAATGGTTTAAAGCCTTTGCATGCTTGTGGGATAGCGTTTATAGGAATGCAGTGGGATGGGCCAGGGATACTGTGGGATGAGTAATTAGCTGTGGATGACAATACTTGCGGATGGTGATAGCAGTGGATCTGGGCATGGGATAATAGCTGTGGGATGGGGCAGGGATTACCTTTGGGATGGTAATAGCTGTGGATGGGTTAGGATACCTGTGGGATGGTAATAAGCTGTGGGATAGATAAAACCTCCAGTGCAAGCAATAGTGGGACTGTATGGTCCACCTCCCAGGTGCCACACCTTTGGGCCCTTTATTAGTCGATAACAATGTAATCATTGATCCACACATTTTACATAAAACACAACTCTTTATTAAATGGCCTTTGCATTTAGGGCCACTCAACATACATGGCACAATCTCATCAATATTGATGAGGCAGACTGAAGGAAAGCATCCATTAAGCATCTATCTATCATTCTGCCTGCCCCTCCTCTGCTCCAGCTGGGTGATTGCAACAGTGTTTCAGGAGGTTTGGCGCTGCTTCTTCCTTCACGTGAAGCTCTGTTTGGGGCCTCTGCCACATCCACAGTGTCTATCAGGGTTTCACCCTTGCCTCCATTCACCAGCTCATGCTCCCCATTGCGCTTGTTAGAGTCATCGAGCTGTTCTGCAATACTGGTAACGGGTGTTGCATGAGATTTGTGCAGGATGCCAGCAAGCTTCCATGATTTCTTTCACAGTTTGTGGTGATGGCGCATGGGCTGGTGAGAAGTACCTGGAACCTGTTGGCCAGGATGGCCAAAGGGCGGTTTCTACCCCACCCGCCTTGCCCCTGGACAGCCTGAAGTTGAAGGATCCTCTCTTCAGGGTGAGGCATATGGAAGTGTTGGGCTTCATGAGGTAGGTTCTGAGGGGAGAAGGCGTCAATCCCCACGATGAAGGTAGGCACACTTGTGTGTCGTTGGGCAGGGGTCTGGATCTGGGAAGCCCATGATGAGGTTGCGTTCCAGCCCTCCTTGAGGTGACTGGCGTTGTTTATAACCTGGGCATCTGAAGATGAGCGTTGCCTGAAGCAATCGATGTACATGAACTTGTAGTCAGCATCGACCGTTATCTTGCATCACGAAAGAGGAGATGCTGAAGAAGCCCTTGTATGTTGTGATAAGTGAACCCTGACTTGGGCTGGAGCTTTGCAGGCCACGTGTTCCCATCTGATGGCTTCAATGGTGTGGGGAAGTTCCATTCTGATACCACTGCTCTGCAACTTTCTTCAGAGCTAACCCATCCCCAGCATTATTACCCATTCCAAAGGTTCCCTGCCATCCACAGGTATCGCCTGCCCCATCCCACAGCTATTACCCTCCCAAAGGTAATCCCTGCCCATCCCAAGCTATTACCCATCCCACAGGTTATCCCTGTCCATCCCACTGCTAGTCTTAACCCATCCCACAAGCATGCAAAGCTTAAACCATTTCTAAAAGGTTTCCACCAAGACTTTATTGACTAAAGAACTGAAAGCAAAGTTGTGTGAAGCAAAGATAATCTTTATTAATAAGATCTGTAAAAGAAATGACCCAAGCTGTCCCTAAAAAAGGAAAGATAAAGTCATCAGGTAGCAGCCCAGTCTCTGGGTACTTCTTCTCAGTCACTCTTGAGGCGTGTCCATAGTCTCAGGGTGAAAGGGTCCAGTGCTGTGGAGTGTGGCTGCTGCTGGAGTGCTGGTCTTAAGCACCATTGGGGTGCCTGCCCCGAGAGGAGCAACAGGGATGGTGTGTGGAGGAAGCTTTCAGGAGAGCTGGCTCAGTCCTGTGATGTTGAGAAGCCCCTTCCTCAGGACATCGGGGTGTCAGTCCCAAGACCGATGAACCAGAGTTCTGAGGCCGGGCTTGGCTGTGGCAGTGGAGGAAGAGGAGTGTAGTGGGCATGTTGGTCTGCAGGTGATTGAGGTGAGGCGTCGGTGGCCATCTGTGCATGGGGGCATCTGTGGCATGTGCTTGGCATCGTGGCGTGGATGGCATCTTTGTGGCATGTGCGTGGGTGGCATCTGTTGACGTGGTGGCATCTGTGCCGTCGGTTGGCAATCTGTGGCGTCGGTTGCATCATTGGCAATAGGTGGCACCGGTGGCATCTCGATGTACCTGTGCCTGGACTGGGAAGGGCTGCCTGTGCTGGCGTGAGCTCTGGTAGCTGTAGCCTGTGGTAGGTGAAGCTTGGAAGCGTGACATACACTGGGGTGGAGGTAGCGGACCTGGATGGGTCGGAGCCAGGTTTCAGCTGGGTCTGGAGGCGTTTGTGAAGAGACGGGTATCCTGTCCTTGATCACCTGGTTTCTGTGATTCGGGTCATGTCCAGGGAGGATTCTGTTTGAGTAGGTGGAGGAAGGGCTTGCGGTTTTGAGGATGGTTATGTTGGTATGTTGTACCAGCTGTAGAGGAGATCTACGCTGCTTTTGATGGTGTCCCTGATGCTCCAGCAGGACAGTGTGGCTCTTGCCCCCTCCGGTCTGGCTCTCTGCTGCTTTTGTGGAGGTGGAGCTGGGTGTGGATGTTCGATTGGTCTCCCCCCCCGCTCCCCGCCCCCCCCCCCCGCCCCCGTTGGCAGTGCCCTCTCCCTTTCTCCCACTGCTGTCAGGATCTCTTTCCATGCGCTCTGCCCGGGAGTGCAGCGTCTGGGGGGTCCTCGCTCGTGGGACGTCTCCACAGATACCTGCCTGGACTCACAGGAGCTGACTCTTGGCCAGAAGAGGACTGGCTCTCTGCGGGCTGCCTGAGAGAGAGAGTTGTCAGAGGGGCTTCTCCAACTATGTGGCAGCAATGTGGTAGCTGACACCTGGGACGGATGGAGTTATATGGATCATGAGTGAGGAGGAAATTTGTGTGGGAATGATGGTGGTGGGAAAACAGGAGTTTGCTAGTCTAAGACTGCCAACTGTTCCACAAATTATGTTTCTGCCCTCATAGGAGGGAAAAAAGATTCCTTTATCCTCCAGCAAAAATTAGGTTGGGGTAAAAGAAGACACTGTATTTGGTATTTGTGTCTGTATGTATAGGAGGCTTGGATGAAGACGATGCATATGTGAGAAAACTGAGAATGTGTGTTTTGTATACTTTATTTGCTTATCCTCAAACGGTTATTGCATACATGAAAGGCTGTCCTGTCAATTAAAGCATTATCAGCTACAAAAAAAATGCCTAATTCATTTCTTTTTCTATCCTTTCTCTTTCTGAAGAAAAAGGA
Organism: Laticauda laticaudata; assembly: GCA_004320025.1. Taxonomy (NCBI): domain Eukaryota; kingdom Metazoa; phylum Chordata; class Lepidosauria; order Squamata; family Elapidae; genus Laticauda; species Laticauda laticaudata. The sequence continues at coordinate 20,750 of BHFT01011598.1, forward strand.
AGATTTGATTGATTATTACCTTATGATTCTCGACTCCTGATGAATATATCTTTTCTTTTGTGTACACTGAGAGTATTTACACCAAGACAAATTCCTTGTGTGTCCAATCACACTTGGCCAATAAAGTATTCTATTCNGTCCAATCACACTTGGCCAATAAAGTATTCTATTCTATTCTATTCTATTCTATTCTATTCTATTCTATTATCTGGATAGGATCTTTATAATGACAAAGTTTATTTTCTTCATTTTCCAGCTACAAAATTGCTTCCCTTTAAAAAAAAAAACTCTTTTATCTTCCTCTCTCAGCACTGTTCTTCTGAAATCAGTACCTATTGCTTCTCATTTTTCATTGTAAGAATTTCTTCTTATCAAATAAGTCAGTGATTTCTACCACTTCTTCAAATTGCACAAAAGAAAGAAAAAAAAATGAAATGTTGAAAATGTTTACTCTGTTAGTTGACTGCTTACGCTGAAGAACCAAAGTGAAGGTTCTTCTGCAGTCTTTTCCATAACTTCCTGTAGCCTAACTTGAAACGTTTTTTTTTTACTCTTCTTTATAAATGGAAGAAAACAGATTTTTGCATATTAGTTATTTTTTTTTTTTGGGAACGAAGGAGGAAGCATCTTTTTAATTTATAGTTTTGAAAATAGATGTTACTGGGTTTTTTCTAGAGGTTATCAAGGAAGTAAAAAAGTTTAATAACCTTTAGGAAACAACATGAAAACTGTACAGCATAATCTTTTTTTACGCTGTTATTATTACATTTTATTGCAGTGTAAATTAGTCCATCTACAGGTTCTTTCTATGTGGATTGGTTGGGTTCATGAGAAATGGTGGTACTAAGGAGAGTAGGCAGCAATCCAGCATATTTTATAGCCCACAGGCAGGAATTTACCATGGCCAGAGTTGGTCCTATCTACCATAGATAGGACATTGCAAACGGTGGGATATCTCTAAGTTCAGTGGGATGTGCAAGGAGTATGCCTGGAAGGGCAGCAAGGAAATGGAAGGAAATGGCACAAATAAAAGTAAGGGGTGTTAGGAATATGAGTCACCTAACAGCTATTTGGGTTAGAAATATTTAAACCAGGATAAACATTTTAGTACTATATCTTTAAGAGATTGCAAAAAACTACAATTGGGTGTGGTTTTTCAAATGACCATAAGATGGAGCCAGAAATCTGGGATGTCTTCGTTTGAGTCTCAGAAGAGAGTGTGAGTGTATCTTTGTTTCCTTCTGTTGGAAAGTATTGCTGTTGCTCCATTTTTCCTAATTGACTGATATTACTGGATTTAATGTAAGTCTAATACTAAACTGTTTTTGACACTGGACTTTGTTACTGAATTATCTCTGGATTGAAAACTGACTGCTTTAACTTGTGAATGACCTTGGACTGCTTATTTTGGACTTTGCTTCTACCTTTCTGGAAGTAAAAACCTACATTTACTATACAGTGTATCTGTGTACTGTGTGTGTATTATTCAAACACTACTCTCTATACATCTCCCTGTATGCACTCATTCTCCTAATGGGGAATTACCTCAACAAGGGGATTCTTAGAATCTGTTGAAGGAAAGGACAATGTGGTTGTATGTATGGCAGATAAGATACAAATGGACATTTAATCTTTATCACTAAACAAGTTCCCAGTTGCTAGGGAATCTTGGACAAAGAAGAACAGAAAATTCAAAAGATTTTACCTTATATATTAAGTGAAGACTGGAAGATAAAACATGCCTGGGGGATATAATCAGTTAGGCAACATTTACTAAAATGAATCAAATGAGTTAATTAAAAGGTTCTTCAAATTATCCACCTATACTCTCCCCACACTTTTAAATACAATATTTTAGAATAATGAATTAGATTCTTGTTTGGCATTATTTACAAAACTTGGGAAATATAGTTATTGTTTATTTATGTATAAAATGTATAAGCTGCCATCTCACTTCAGGGTAACTCTAGGCAGGTTAACGAATTTGAAGTTAACAAGATGAGTTACCTGTTCCTCATCTTTTCAAATTACATTAGATCACTTGAAAAAATTCTCATGTGTTGAAATATATAAATGTGGAAATTGTTCAAGTGATCTAATGTAAATTGAAAACATGGCACATAGGTAACTAATTGCCAACACTGCTCCAGTTTTAGTACTCCAGCACCCCAAGATTTGGTAACAAAATGGTACTTATAATTCTTTTTTTTCATAGCTGCTCTCATCCTTCTAAGTGAAAAAGAAAAAGGGAAACTATTCTGCAAAATGTTCCTATTTTTATTCTTTAAATCCTCCCAAATATTTCAAAACAACCTTACCATCTCTTGTTTGTATTGTAAATTCTAGATGTATCATGGATGTGGATGTTTATGTCATAAATAGTTTTAGCCTGACACATAAAGTTCAAAACCCATACTTTGCTGGTACTTACAGGTAGCCTGTTGTTTTTGATGTAAACTTTTGCTTGTGTGTATGTGTAAGTGTATGCAATTTTGGATCAATGTGGTGTGTGTGAGAGAGAGTATGTGTGTTTGTGTGTGTTGAGAAAGAGACAGACAGACTAGTTTGCATCTGCAAACAGGGATGCACTAATTTTTTAAGCAGGTACCTTATTTTAAAACATATTTTTAATCAATATGGTTTCTGGGAGAATTACACACACACACACACACACACACACACACACACACGAGAGTCTTGCATGTATATTTATTTACTTTATTATTTACTTTATTATTTACTTTATTTATTTATATATATTTATATTTAGAGAATATTCTAGAAAAGAAAGTTGCCAAATGTAGTTGACAATATAGGAAATACATTTTAGTTTGATTAGAAAAGCTCTGAATTTGTCACTCTCTTCTAAGTGTGTTCTAATAGACCATGTTGTTTAGCATCAGCTACACTCTGCTGTTATGATTTGATAAAGAAAACACAGGTTGAAGTATGTTTATAACTCTTAGATCACTTTAATCACGGCTGGTCATTATAACTTGATTCCACAAGCCTGAGCTACTACTGCTTTGTGTCACCTTAACCTCTTGCCAATTTGTCAAGGCACAAGGCAAAAGCATGTAGAAAGGAATAACTTCTCAAATTAAAACATTTTGACTGCTTTTCTCTCAATTCCGCATCCTTCTTCATATATCTTGGAAATAAATTTGTTTTCAAGCTGGGTTCTTCTCTTATGTAGAGTTTTACCTGCCGGAATAACGGAGGGATTTTTTTCCTGTTATTTTTGTGGAAAGAAAAAAATAAGGAATCTGTGTGCTACAGGCATAACTACAAAGGAAATATTGAAATAATTACATTAGCAAAAAAAATACTTGATCTGTTCATCAGCTAAGATGCCAGGTTAGAAAACAAAAGACTCTGAACTCTAATCCTGCTTTTGGGATGAAAGCTGGCTGGGTAACTTTGGGACAGTCACTGTCTATCAGCCCAACCTATCTCATAAGGTTGTTGTTGAGGGAAACATATTAGGAGAAAAGTATTAGGAGAAAAAAGTATTAGATATGATTGTTGCTTTGAGTTATTTATAAATATATATAAAATTAATAAATAAGGAATTGTTAAGTCAGCTACTGTTGGGAATTGCCAGCTAAATGAGAAGGGATTAATCGGGGAATTAGCTTATGGGGCTTTATCTGTTTTCGTTCCAAGAGAAGGCAAGCAACCTGGGGAGATTCCTGTATTACAGGCAGAATGCAATAAAGTAGGGGTCTCCAGCCTGGTGCCAGGCTGTGGCCCATTGAAAACCAGGCCACATAAGCAGCAGGCAAGCCTGTGAGCTCACAAAGCTGCATTTGTGGAAGTGCTCAACCCTCTCCCACTCACGTCACCACTGTTCGTCCTAAGAGCCAGAAAGCTTGGGGATTGCTACAATAAAATAGTTAGCTTGAACTCTAAACATGTGGATCTGGTTGCTTGCACCAGACAGCTATATCCCAAATAGGCAAAATATTTATTTTTGGGAAGTCATTATATCTTAAAAGGGAAACAGAGGAGATGAAAATGTTTTTTTTTTACTTCACATGATCCCCACTACTATATATAAACATGCAACAAACTCCACTCACACTAACACTGTTCCTTAGTTGCATAATGAAATGTCTGCAAGCAAACAAGCAAGTTCAGAGAGTACCAAGAATGTCACAGTTCAACTCTAATCTGTGACATTCTCTTCTAAGACATCCAAAATATATTGCCAATTTCTTGTTCCAGCAATTTTTTTAGTATCACTAAAAAAATAGTCACTGGAAATTATACGGAAGATTATAAAATCTCAATACATATACAAACTTTTAAATACAAAGCAATGACTTGATAGAACATTATTAATATTATTGATATACATTTTATATTGCTATATTATTTTCATAATGTAAATTACTGAAAGACGTGCAAAAGCATATTGTACATGCTCCATTTGTGGTAATTTTACCTTCCAAAGAAAACATAAGAGGTAGCCCTATGAATATAAATAGAGCTAATACTAAAAACAATACTGTAGAAATATAAGCAATCTCATACCATTCTTTTTTAAATTAATCATTTCTGATATATAATATTTAAATGGACATTTGTAATATTTCATTTCTGCCCAGCTGGCCTTAAAACTGGCTTTGCACAGTTACTAAGCACTGAGCTAAAAGACTCCTCTATTTAACTAAACAATTTTCATTAAAGAAACAAAAAAGGAAAGATCTGTAAAGTAATGAATGATCCTATTAGTTCCACCAGACTAAAATCATATATTCTATGTATGTGGTCTCCTCAGTCACATCTGTCATGAAACATCTTAGCCCCACAGACTGTATACCACTTATAAGACTGAACAAATACAGATTTATCACACACTAATGAAATGTTGAAGAAAATCACAGAAAAAATATTCTGCATTTGCCACATCTAATATCAATATATTTATGTTTTATTATCCAATTCATTTACATATTTTTTTTTAAATAATTGTGATGCACAGTTAAGTGAATAAACTGGCTACATTATCAGAACATAATGAGTTAAACAGCTAAATATTCAGATAAGCTGTCAAACAACTTCATTATATATAAAATATAAATAATTCTTCCATTAGTTTTTATCACATATTGCTAATGTCATATTAACAACTCTATTTTGAAGTCTGCTTTAAACCATCAACAATTCTTTCTTTAAAATATAGTATTTTGCATGTTTTTTTAGAAACAGGTTTGAAATGCAGATTCCACATGCAGATCAGTCATTTCAACTCGCGACTTTGAAAGCACACATCAATCAACTTTTGCAATTGTTCTTATAAGTTGAAAAGACTCTTTGCAGCGTAGAAAATTTTGGACCCCATTTTTATATGATCAGCACAAACTAATTATTTGGAAATGTTCACATAAAATGTGTTTGTAAAGTATACATTTTTAAAATTCAATTAAAATATGGATTACTTGAATATGTTTTGAACTAGCAGCATTTCTACTGGGATGAAGTACTTAATATTGTGAATACTGTCTTGTCAGTATTTAAGACAAGAAGGATATATTTAATGTACAAACAACCATGAAACCTTTTACTGTTCTCCATCATTCAATAATTAATGCTGGAAAAGATATCACAGACACCCAAGTGGTTTGGCAACTGTAAGTGACAGAAGCTACGCTAAATCCTCTGTTTACACTGGGGATTAGTTGAGTAGACTATGAGCAGCAAAGAGAGCTGTCCATGGTCAAGGGAACCAGTTCCTTGTCTGCCTATAGGGCACAAGGACAAAACACGGTCCTAGTATGAAGTGACCCATAAACATATTCCAACGAAGAATTTATACAAAGCCAGTCTGCTTCACAGAAACTCCATATGACCATTAACTAGGCTGCAAGGCCTACCAGGAGGCCTAATTACAGGCCTACAGAGCCCAATAACAAAAGCTGAAGAGCTTTAGCCTAGGGATGATCTGCTTTATACTGACTTGAGAGAGTCCATATAGAGTGACAAAAAGAAAGAGGTTTAGCTTTAAAATTCTCCCAAGAGAGAGAGCATTGTAACTAAGCCTGGAAAGCCCACATGCAACATACTTTAGATAGGCTTAAACATACCACCCTCTCAGAATTAACATTCAGGAACTGCCTGCTTAACATCTGCTCAAATAGAGCACATTGCTGTGATATTGTTAAATTGTATTAAAATAATGCAATACTTATTTATTCTAGTGAAAAAATAAGTAAATAAAGTCACTCAAATATATCATGATTAGTGATAAAGTGGGACTTCTTAAGGATATAAAATTATTTCCTTCCCAGATTATTTGGTTAGTTTCTGTAGCTAAATAAAGAAATATATAAATAAAATGAAAATTATGAAGTACATTAAAAATGTTAAGAATGATGTAATCTGTACAAACATCATGTAATATAATTTATATAAAAGACTTTTTGAAGGCAAAAGTGAAATATATAATGGCTACATAAATATATTTCAAAAGTCATTTTGAATCCAATATAAAGAGAAATACTAGACATAATATTGTTTATATATATAATACTTTAAAATATACTCTTAAAATAAAATTTAAAAATGTATTACTATTAATTAATACATTACTATTAATAGATTCTCTGAGGTTCAAATGTTTTTGCTGATCTCTCCAAAGTGCTAATAATAATTAATATAGTCAGTGTTATTTAAGAGTGCTCAATAACTGTGTTGTATACCAAAAGGAGATAGACAGACAGACAGACAGACAGATAGATAGATACACACACACCAGAGATAAAAGTAAAATTTTTATCAATAATGAAAATATGGTCTTTTAGCATCCTTCTGCATGAATGCTTTATTACAAATATACTTCATAAATAAAAATATAAATAAAAATTACAGTAATTTGATATAGTTAAAAAAGAACTTCTAGAATAAATGTAGAAACATGGAAGTGAAAAGAGCAAAGTGTTAACTCCCAAAGCTTTACAAACCACTGTGTACTGGTCATTTACTTATTAGGATGAATCCAAAAGCTATATTCCTTTTCAATATTTCAACAAATCTCACACAAAAGGCTCCCCTGATTCTTTCTTTAAGATAATTTGATATCAGGTGAAAATCTACCTCCTTTTACATTGAAAGGAACAGCTTGAATAATTTTCATTTTGTATAGGGTATTTTAAAAATACATAAGTTTCATGTTTTTCCTGAAAATTGTCGAGATGTTTGTTAACATGAAGCCAAAGAAAAGGAAATAATATGATTTAAAATTTTATGACACTTATTTTCTAATCACATATTTTATTCCAGAATACGAATCTAAAAATTCTAGTTTAAGGTTGTTGTTTTTCAAACAGTATTAAGAAGTTTTGCAAGAATCTGAAATAATCTTTAAAAATATGCATCTGATACAAATGGATAAAACTCATGGTATCTGTAATATTCTGAAAAACAGGATATCTTGAACAATGATTTCATCATGAGATTCAAGTTAAAAATAAATCTAAAATTAAAATAAAGATAGTCTTGACACTGGATGAAGCAAACAAAACTTTAGAATAAAATTAGAACTCAATAAAGCAAATAATGTATTGTGAATTTGACAAAGATATTTACCATGTACTAATTTTAGGATATTTTGGCACTGTCTTTTTTTCAAATGAATTCTTACACCTGTCTAGATACCGTAAATGCAGTAATTAATCATATAATATACTTGGGTTGACTTATTAACTATATAACAATAACAAACATAAGTAATGTGGCTGTTGAAAATCTATCCTCTTTATTTTTTTAATTAATATTTTCACTGGCTTTACTTACCAGCAGCTTCAAGGACCAATTGTAATCTAGCTTTGGCTTGTTCAGCAGCAGACTGGGGAAAAAAGAAAACAATACAGTTGCTAATATATTTGTGCAAAAATTAAATGTTCAAATCTGAGTGGATTGATGTCAACATATAGTTCTCATATGTACTGTATTATGTATTAATAGGCATATGTGATTCAGTAGTGTTCCACTTTATTCAGATTCTGGGTTCTGACAATTTTTTTTGTTTCAGAATTTGAATTTCCGAAAATAATCACCTAAAACGTAAAATATAAAGAGACAGATTTTATCACAGATTTTATGTACATGTTTTACATACAAAAAATATAAATATAAATAAAAAAGGCAATTAAAGGCATGTAAAATATGCAAATAAATGAAATATGTTTGAATTAGAGTTAAACAAAATGAAGCCATTTTCCTTATATAATCCAATAAGTACATAATCCATTTCAAATCATTCAAGAGCATTCATGTCTAAAATATGAAAGTAACATAACATATAAACTAAATTAAATTATTTGTGATTTAAATTATTATTATTTTATTTTTTATCATTTGTTTTGCTGGAACTATAGTTTTTGTTTATTAAGTCCATAAAAAAAAACAAATCTGTTTTGCATGACACTGTGACTACTCATTTATATCACAATAATAATATGTAATCAATTTTCCAGGTATTAGCTGTCAAAGAAAAGTATTTAGAAAAAATAAGCCAAAGGTTGCAATGACACTACCATTTAACTTAATAGAAACTGATAAAAACAAAAATAAGTCAAGATATGATAATATTTTTGGGAAACATAGTTTAAAACTTTAATAAAGCAAAATATGACAGCAAAGTACCTCATCAAAGTACTTTTTCCTCAAACAAAGAAATAACTATGAGAAATTTAAATTTAATATCAAAATATTTCTAATATTTTATACTGCACAAGAAATGTTGGAAATCCATACATTATAGCAACTGAAGAAGCACATCAATTCTTTTAAGTGCTGTATTTCATCTGCTTTATCTCTCCCACTGGTAATCCAACAAATATATATACATTTACATAACAAATATACATAACACATATATACATACATACATACATAGTCATATAGACATACATACATATGAGTATACACACACACATATATGTATATACACACACACTTACAGCAATCAATCTGGTCTCTTTTGACCCAGTGCATATTTTACACCTTCCTATAAGAATCCCTGAAGGATAGTACAGGTAATCCTCCACTTACAACTTTTGGTTAGTGACTATTCATAGTTACAACTGCACTGAAAAAACTTATGACCATTTTTTCATACCTAAAGCATCCCCAAGGTCACGTAATCAAAATCTGGACACTTGGTGACTGGCTCATATTTATGATATGTGATCATCTTTTGAGACCTTTTGACAAGCAAAGTCAATGGGGAAGCCAGATTCCCTTAACAACCAAGTTACTAACTTAACAACTGTAGTGATTCATTTAGCAATGGTGGCAAGGAAGGTGAAAAATGGGGGGAACCTAACTTAACTGTCTCGCTTAGCAACAGAATTTTTGGTTTCAAGTATAGTTGTAGTGAAGGACTATCTGTACTTGCCCTGGAAAAGGAATGAGACAGCATGTGTCCAGCCTGTACTACTCGTGCTGGCAGGATCCAGGAGGAGGGCCTTCTCTGTTGTTGCTCCTGCCCTCTGGAACATCTTGTCCCCATCTTGTGAGGTTGGCTCCAACCCTGTCTTTTTGTAAGGACCTTAAGATGTGGCTCAGCCATTTGGCTTAGGACCCCAGTGGGGGAACAGTGCAATGGAGATGGCTGATTGAAGTAATAACAGATCCTACCTTCCCCCAGTCTGTCCCGCCCTCCCCATGTGTTCTTGGTTTTAATGTCTGATTTTAACTTTTTATGTTTTACATTTTACCTGTATATATAACTAAGCTGTCCAGAGTTAAGATGGGCGGCCAATAAATGTTATAAACAAACAAACAAACAAACAAACATTCAACAAATTCTATATAAGAGGCTTTTTCCTAACTATTGTTAGATGAAAGACAAAACTTACCTGAAATATTAATATATCCCACACCTAATTTATTTAATAACGAAGGGGGGGGATTCATGTGTATGTGAGAATTCTAGCCCATGACAGACCTTTGTTTAAATTCTCCTCCCAACCTCAGACTGCAGCACAATCATATTTTTTTTGGTATGGACAAAGCAGAAAACAGGCACTCCACAATGGCGGGAAGTAATTAGGAGGCAAATAAAAGCCGTAAGTGTCAAACTGAACATATGGAAAGCATAGCCATGATCATGTAATTTTCCACTTAGTGACTGCTTTGCTTAGCAGTGGAGTGACTGGTTCCAGTTAAGGTCATTAAAAAAGGACTATCTATATAATTTTCAATCCAGTAGAATCCTGTACATGCCCTACAGTATTCTGCTTTAGCTTTTCCAGGTCTTTTATTTTCTTAACTCCATATCTCTAACCCTAACATATTTACTACCTTTAATTTTGTGATTTCCAATTCTTTGCTAAATCAGAATATGGTACAATGCTCTTATTTTTACATATAGTGGCCCAATTCTGTGCAGATAAACTATGAAGCCTATATGATTGGTTTTATCATTGTAATTATCAATTATAGCACCCATACAGATATTGTCTATGATGATCTATCACTAATCTGGTATTTCAGGTCTTCCAATGGTGCACTCATTGCTACAATAAGTGATTTCCATCCATAAGTGATTCCATTGCTACTGGTGTCCTCTGTTCTTCCTTTTTCCCTGTCACCTGGGAAACTATCTCCAGAAAGCAAAATCTTCATAATATGGCTGAAGTGTGCTAATTTGAGCCTGATCATTTGTACCACAGATGACAAATCTGGACTGATTTGCTCAGTTTGATTTGATCTGTTTGTTTTCTCAGCATAAACCATAGCTTTCTTCCACAAAACTAAAGTTCAAATGCATTGATTATCTTCTTATTCTGTTTATCCAAAGTCCAATTCACTTCCATACAGTCTCACAGGGATTAATTACCATGAAGTTGACCTAATAATTTTATATAAATTTAAACATACATTCTTCTCCCCAATTCAAGTCATGTACATTTCAGTTACCTGGATTACAATCATTTATTCAGCGTCCATTCAAATTATGATAGCACTTACAACTGGTGCTTGAATTTATGGCCATTGCAGGGCCTTCACATGATTGAAATCAGAGTTTTTTGCAATGCAATCTTTGGCAATCTGTTCACACTTAGAGCAGGTTGCCAAATCCACCATGATCATGTAGTCACCATTTGTAATCTTCCGTGTCAGTTTTCTCATAAGGTCAACAGGGACGCCAACAGGGAAAATTGCAACTGCTTCCTTTTTTCAGCATGGGGCACTGGTTCCTATGTCCTTCTTGGATTGGAAAGTCTTTCTTTCTAATACTGGGAGGACAGGATAATTGACCACTGTGCCATAGAAAGGAAGCTTTCTCAGCTTTGTTTCTTGAGTGCAGCATGCTGCTTCCCCTCTTTGCCCTGGCTAGAAAATCTTTCTAACTTTCTAGCACATGGTGGTAGTCAGGAGTTTGCAAGTTGGGCCGGAGAAAGGAATCTGAGCCAGTTCTACAAACATTGAACAACTTATACAATGATTTAGTGATCACACCTGGAAAGGTTGGGATAGCAGTCTTTGAGCGAGGTGGTCACATTAATACCTCTCTTAACAATTGCAATGACTTATGACTATAATGGGCAGGCTTCATTATGGTCAAAAGTCGAAGACTATCTATAAAAATCATTAAACAAAATGCATGGCAATTTACATTCATGTATGAAATAGTTTAACAGTTTCATTCTTATAAAACAATGAGCTTTGGTTAAAATAGGTTAACATCTCTGCTAAAAAAAACAGCAACGTCAATTAAGAGGAAAAACATCAAGAAAGAACCATCTGCAGCCAATACTATTTGTTGACTTATACACACTTTATGAAGTTTAGAGTATTAGATTCAAATTGGCTCAGTTTGTTCAGTATTCAGATTTTAAAAATCCTTTGAAAGCCATTTTAAGAGCATTTCTTATCTGTCAGAGGAGAAAGTTGTATCAACAGATTCTGTTTAAGTAAAATCTCCATCATTCTGGCAACATTTTTTCAATCTACAATTTAAGGATTCTTAATCGTAGTTTTCATTCTAGATTTGTTTCAAATGAGCAAAAACCAAACTCGTTCATTTCATTTGTAATGAAGTTTATCATGATATTGTAGAATTTCATGACATTTGCATATCAAAATTATTTACATTGAAGCTAGTAGTATAAATTATGTAATATTCATTCATTTATACTGGTATTATTTGTTTGATAGTTATGTGATAGTGGTGTTGATTCAAATGACATGGACTGTCTTGGAAGCACGACAGACCTATTCAAGAACTGCTGATAGATTTATTTGATGATTGCAATATTTTCATTTGAGTTAATTAAAGAATAAAAATGTATGTCTGCATGTGTAATATTTGCATTTGAGACAGTTCTTAAGACTTAAAACCTCAATCTATACCACAAATTTCCAAATGTAAAAAAAGTGTTATTATTTAGTTGTATTGGTTGAAAATGCCTCGCAAAACAAAAATAAAAACAAAAAATCTTCCAGCAATCCAGCTAGTATTTAATCAAACTTCTATTGGAATGTTTATGGAAGAAAATACATACTTAGAAAAAATAATTAAATTCTCTTAGTAAAATCCATTATTGTCCTCCATAAAATGTCTACACACACATACATACACACACAGAGAGAATATGAAATCAGCAACATTTTACACATTCTCATACTTCAGAGAGTGCTAACAGCATTTCACTAGTTGAAAGCACTTTATCTTCATGTCTCTATAAGGCAGGGTTGGTGCATAATATTGTAATTTATATTGCCTAAATGTTATTTTGGGAGCATTGCATCATTTCTCAAACTTCATGACCTTTACAATTTTCTAAACTTTTATTTCCCTCATTATTCTGAACAGATTTCATTACATATTTTGAATGTAAACAACCCTGAATAATGATGGGGATCCATTACGTATGTACAGCTCTGACAATTGTGCATGAAACCGAGATGGAAACCCAGTGCATTAATTTACCTCTCATCTTCAGTAACTGCACTCCCATAAAAAGTTTTATACTCAACTCACATAAATCATGGAGAAGAAAAATGAGAAAATCTGGTGGCTAACTCATCTTCTACCATTCTGCGAAAATGAAATTCACTGAAATACCTATCAAAACTGCAATCATAAAGAGATAATGTCTTCTTAGGTCTATCTGCACTTTCCGATTTAATTTCCTCCATGCCCTTGACATCCACAGATACCATTAAGATTAAGCGCATATAGTAACTGAACAGTTTTCAGATTTTGATATATGGGGCCTAGGCACTAAATGTAATATCATCATTTGAAAATTAATGCAATATTTCTTTTGTTAGTTTTTTGACCAGGAAAGCAGAATGAATACTTTGGTTTCTCTCAAGTAATTTCCCCATCAGAATGACATGCAATTATGAATAGCTATGTACCTGGTCAGAGGTCAGTCAAATTACTACATCATTTAATGAGTAGAGAGATCAAAATGGAGCACACTGTTGCTGCTGAGAGACGCCTTGCAGCCTGCTACATCAAATGTGATAGAATCATTAGAGTAATAAGCATGAAAATCTGTTTGCAGATTAACCTGTGGTTTCATGCTGCTTTCATCTAATGGGGCACTGTGGAAATCTTGTCAGCTTTTCATCAGCTATGATCAAATTACTGAAATTGCATACAAACCACTGGCACAATTGGAAACAATATCCACAAGTACAAGGTTTTTTATGTAGATGCCAAAGAAAATAACCATCTTTGTATTTTATAGTTTTATTTACTTCATCTGATCGTTGTGACAATTTGTGCTATAAACACCTATGTATGTGTGCAAATTGTAACATAATATCAGTCTAATTTATGAAACAAAAGTAGCCCTGAAAAATGAAAATATGCTATTCTTGGTACTGCTAGACTAAATACTGTGAGAACAAAAAGATAAGCTGATGATTGGAAACTATGTATTATTTGTTTTAAAAAAATCAAAGTTTTATTTTAAAATAGAAACATTAAAGAAATCAATCTTTTTCATATTTCAACATCTGTTTTAAATAAATTTATCTAATACAAAAAGAAATGTAATTTTATACAAAATTTTAATAGATTTTCATTCTCTATTAAAACAAGTTTCCAGTTAATTTTGCTATATTATGATAACATCTTTAGTAATTATATATTGGAAATTATTATATAAAACTCCCTGATAAATAAAATTAGAAATAAAGTATTTTAAAATTAGGACTGAAAATCTGTCTCATAATAAATAAATTTATTAAGTTAAAGCATATTTCCATTTTATAAAACAATAAGCACTGGTGATTTTGATAGAATGAAATAAATGGTGCAGCAAATTATTATTATTATTATTTATTTGTCAAGCAAGTGTTAGATAACAGGTATAAGTATAAAAATGGTTATGAACACATGAAATGGATACGAATAAAAGAAAGAAACAATAGGACAGGGACGGTAGGCACATTTGTGCGCTTATGCACGCCCCCTACAGACCTCTTAGGAAAGGGGTGAGGTCAGTAGTAGACAGTCTAAGGTTAAAGTTTTTGTGGTTTGGGGAAGAAACCAGAGTCAGGAAGAGTATTCCAGACACTGACCACTCTGTTGCTGAAGTCATATTTCCTCTAATCAAGTTTGGTGTGATTTACCTTGAATTTGTATCTATTCTGTGCTCTTGTATTGATGTGGTTGAAGCTGAAGTATTCACTGACAGGTAGAACATTGTAGTAGACAATTTTATGTACAATACTTAGATCAGACCAAAGGCGGCATAGTTCTAGGTTGTCTAAGTCTAACATTTCGAGTCTGGTGGCATAAGGTATTCTGCAACGAGTAGAGGAGTGGAGAACTCTTCTTGTGAAATATTTCTAGACTTTCTCAACTGTGCTAATATCAGATATGTAATGTGGGCTCCAGACTGATGAGCTGTATTTGAGCATTGGTCAAGCAAATATTTTGTATGCTCTAGTTTCGTGTGATATTACTAGAGAAAAAGCTACACAGGATTAGGTTAACAACTCTTAACGCCTTTTTGGCTATGTAATTACAGTGGGCTGTAGCACAGTGGTGGCTAACCTTTTTGGGCTCCTGGGTAGCCCAAATTGGGTACTAGAATTTCTGGTTCTTGGGTTCCAGAAACTGTGCGTGCACGCTCACATGCCAACACCCAGAAGGCAATGCACCCCCCATGTTCCCTGCACATGCACGTGCAATCTCCCCGCTGCCCCCTTACCTGCACTGCGCCTCCCAGCTGATTTTCGGCCCATTTGAGACTTTTTTTGGCCTCCCAGAGGCTTGAGAAAAGCTTCTGCAGTCTTTGCAGGCCAAAAAATGGGCCCATTTCATCACTTCCAGTATCTCTGAAAATATAGGAAGTGACAAAATGGGCCTATTTTTCGGTCTACAAAGGCTTTCCTCAAGTCTTTGGGAGGCCGAAAAAGGCCTCAAACAGGTTGAAAATCAGCTGGGAGGTGTGTGCATGTACAGTGAGGTAAATTTGCCTGCGGCCTGCATGCCAGCACAAATGGCTCTACGTGCCACCAGTGGCATGCATGCCATAGGTTCACCATCACAGCTCTCGCACTTAGATCATTAGAGATGAGTACTCCAAGGTCCTTGACGTAATTGAGGTCAAAATCAACGAGATCTTGACGATTCAGCTTGTATTTTATTTTCTGAATTTTTTTTTGCCAATATATAAGACAGAGCATTTGTTTGTTGAGATTTGAAGTTGCCATTTGTTTAACCATTCTGACACATAGTCAAAGTCTTTTTGAAGGATAGCAGTATTGTCAGTGGTGTTGAATAGCTTTATATCATCAGCGAAGAGAATCAAGTTGCTCTTGGTATGATCATAGAGGTCATTTATGTAGAGTATGAAAAGAGTTGTTTCTAGAACGCTGCCTTGGGGGACATCACTGTTGACAGGTACAGAATTTGATAGGACACTCCCAATTTTGACCATTTGTTATCTGTTTGACAGGAATGCATCTATCCAGTTATGCAGGTGTCCAGAGATACCATAAGATTTTAGTTTTAGTAGTTTGTCATGTACCACTGAATCAAAGGCTTTACAGAAGTCTATGTAGATTGCGTCTATTGCTTTGCCCTAATCAAGTTGTGTAGTCCATATGTTTTTGCAGTGTAGGAGTTGCAGATTTCAGGATAGTTTTTTTCTGAAACCAAATTAATTGTTAGAGAGTAAGTTGTTTGTGTCTAAGTGGAGGATAATGGATTGGTTAATAATTGATTCCATGATTTTACAGATGACCCAACGTAAAGAGATTGGTCTATAATAAAGAGATTGGTCTGTAATAAGTTAGCAATTAGACAGAAAGAATTTTTCTCTATATATAATGAATAAAGTACTATTTGATGAAATTTTCATTGAAAATGTTAGTCAGAAAAGGCAAACATGGACACTGATGATGAAAATGATGTGTCAAAACTATGTTATCAATGAGGTAGTTTAATAATATGGGTGATCTTTAATTCTGAAAACAATGAAAAGGAAGTCCACACTGCACCTTCACACCCTGAGATCAACCTGTCTCTAAACCTGATGGCTTTTTGAAGATCCCAAATGCATGACTATGTTTCTGGGTTTGCAAATCTTGACTGTACATTTGATCTTGAGAATTAGCTCTATTGAAATATCTGTATTATATTTGTATTGATGGTTATTTTATCTTGGCTGAGAATTCTTTATTCATTTAGGGATCAATTTGTTTTTCTGTGTTTTTAAATTATTAATTGTTGCTAGCTATAATATCAATTATAATACCAATTATGGTAGATGAATATTAACTGCCAATTCAAGTTTACTGACAATTCTTCTGAAGTAAGTTATGGATGGTCATCAAATGATATTTGCAGTATGACCTTAATTTGCACTTGCAAATAAACCTTAAATCGCATAAATAAATGTGACCATTTTCAAATTCTTCAAAGAAAACAAGGGAACTGACAGCAAGTAAAGGGACTCACTATCCATTAAAACTCTTAACCACTTGCACCACAAAAACAAACCATCAGAAAGTTATATTTTCCTTGATTTAGTCATTTGTTTAGCAACTGTTCAAAGTTACAAAAGCACTGAAAAAAGTGACTTATAACCAGGCATCACACAATTGTCACAGCATCCATACAGATTTGAAAAACAATTAGCTGTGATTTTAACATAGTAAAAGTTCATATTGGCAATTGGTATATATTTAAGGTAATTGCAACATTCGGGGTCATATGATTGCAAGTTTCTCAGCAATTGTCCAACAAGCGAAGTTAATAGTGGTAGCCAGATTTGCTTAACAACAGCAAGATTCATTTAACAACTGCAGCAATGTGATTAACAACCATGGCAAATAAGGTTGTAAAATGAGTGACTCAGCAACCCTTGGTGTGCACACGTGTTATCTTTCCTGCAGGAACTGTATTGGTTGCTGATTTGCTTACAGGTGCATTTCAAATGCCATTGGTCACCTTTAAAGCCCCTCATGGGCTGCAACCAGGTTATCTGAGGGACTGTCTCTTGCCAGTCACATACACCCGACCCACTAGAGCAGGGAAGCAAGGAATGTTGTATGTCCTGTCCCCAAAGGAGGTATATCTGGCATGGCCTAGAAGAAAGGTCTTCTCTGTGGTGGCTTCCTCTCTTTGAAATATTCGAAATTAGACTGTCCCTCACTTTGACACTCAAGGCCCTAGAGACTTGGTTTTCCAATGGGCCTGAGAAATAAAGAATGAGATAGAGCCCATCAAATGGTTTATTTGTCTGTGTGTTGTTTCAGGGTTGGGTGGGTGGGGCAGATATTGTTTTCATTTTTTCCTATACTGTGTTTTTATTGTTTTTAAGCTGCCTAGAGATACAGTGAGTGAGTAGGCAGCTATATAAATTTTGTCAATAAATAAACCGCCATGCTTAACAACAAAAAATTGGGTCCCAATTGTTGCCGTATCTTGGAGGCTATCTGTATAAGGTTTCATCATCCTAGGTGAATCTGAAATCTGAAATGTGTGCAAGTAGTAAAAGAAAGAGCATATTCATATGGTCAATAGAATACATTATAGAACAAATTTATCCTGAAAAAGAAAATAGAAAGTGCATACTGTAAAAATTGTTTTTTATGGCTCTATGCATAAAATCAAAACATGTACCATTTATCCCCTCTAAAGACAAGGATTGCCTGCTTGAATTGGTAATAAGAAACTTTGGGCTACAAAATAAGATCAAATGTTAACAGCATGGAACACTTTTTTTTTCAATATTCTATACTACTGCTGCTATTACAACTGTCATCACATCTAATAGTCAGCATTTAATAATTTTTGTTCAGAGAATTTGGTTTGCTAAATTTTTGGCTAGGCTTAAGTCTAGTAAGTCTGAAGAAAATATGTCAACTTTAGAAATTTAGAAAAACTGCAAAACTGTATCTATTTTAAATTAAATATAGGAAAATGTTTAATTCCCCCTATATTATAATGTACATGTTTTTATACATGAACACTACTGATGGCAGTTGTTAACAATTACTTTAGTTAGAGAACTACATTTCTGCACCTTACAGAGATAACAAACACACTGCAACATAAAATGCAGGGGGGGGGGTTGTACCAGTCACTAACAGAAATGTGCAATTTACCCAGTGTGTCATTTTTTCTGATAACATATTAGTCTCTGAACAACAACAAAAAGAACAAAAACTTGTTGGAAATGTATATTTATATTAAAAATATTTTCCTATTTTCTGAATCTTAGTTAATATCTTTGAATAATAGGTGCTGAAAATTCAATAGAAACTCTAATTGTCTTTTCTGGTATCAACAACGTAGCTAAGCCTTTGGCCTGTCTCTCTTCTGTATATCAGAAATTGATCCATAATCATCAATTGATAGCATCAGAGTAATATATACACTCACAAACCTCTAGAATATTGTGCCTAGATACACTTAGATTGCTTTAAATAATTTTAACCAATTTTGGTTAAAATGTGTATAATAATCTGTTTTCATTGCTGTAAAGTTTAGTTTTATGAATTCTTTTTGTGATTTTTTGGGGGGCATTTTTCCATTTATTTTTCCATTATATCAAGTGTCAATTATTTTCATTTATTTATATATTTACTTGCCTGCCTATCTACCAATCCACCTAATTTATATGGGCATTTGAATGCTATTTATTTTTATATTTGTTCATAAAATATATATATTTAAGATAAACAAAAACTACAAAAATATCTTTCCACACAGAATTTCAAATATAAGCTATAAATTGCATTATTTCATGCACATCAGTTAATTTTCAGTAATGATAAATCAACAATATTTTAATTCATTATCACTTATAAACATTAGTGTTTATGATTCAGCAGCATTAAAGCCTTCAGAAAAGGTGCTGATGTTGTCATGGAGGAATAGAAAACCTGAAGTTTCAAAGACAAAATTATAGTGGAACATAAGAAGTAAAAACATGGGAAAGTTCAGCATAGAGAAAGATAAAATGAATTTTAAATTTCAAAGGAAATTTAAAAGCAGAGATACAATATCCCTAAGTTCACAAGCTAGCAAAAGAGTATTTGAGATCATCCAATGTAAATTAGAATCCTACATGGAAAAACAAATACCAGATATTCCAGCTGGTTGTCAGAAAGGTCAAGGAATAAGAGATATTATTGCTGATGCTTGCTGGATAATTGAGAGAGTCAAAAGAACCCTGCATGTGGTCCAGTGAGTGATATAGAGGGTATAGAGGATGGCCTTGAGACAGATGGAAGATTCATTACAAAGGCAATAATCAGATAAACATGATTTGAGCCCATACTCAAAAAGAGATTTATGAAAATTCTTTCCCCCTCCCCTCACCTGAAGATTAAAGAGGAAGAAGAGGAAGCATATTCAAACTTGCCAGATTCTATTATAATATCTGTTCTTTAAAAAAATAGCTTTACACCCACACAGTGTCTGTTTCTTAGTCTGGTTCACTTTATAGGGCTGACATGTAGTGAAAAGTCTTCAACTGAAGTGATCGTGTTAAGTGGAATTTCCTTAGGAAAATGGAAATCCAAGAACATCTCATTTTCTTCACGCAAATCTAAATTACAGGATAATAAGTTATAGTCTGAATGGAACATGGCAAAGCAGACTGGCTCTAGAGCAGAAAGGAATGAGACAACACTGTACATCCTCTCTTTGTACAGGTAGTTCTCAATTTACAACAGTTCATTTATGCCCATTCAAAGTTACAACAGCACTGAAAAAAAGTAACTTCTGACAGTTTTTCACACTTACGAGCCCATGGTCATGTGATCAAAATTCATATGCTTGGTAACTGACTCGTATTTATGATGGTTGCAATGTCCCAGAGTCATGTGATCACCTTTTGACAAACAAAGTCAATAGGAAGCCTGATTCATTTAACATCCGTGTTACCAATTTAACAATTGCAATGATTCACTTAACAACTATGGCAAGGAAGATAGTAAAGTGGGGCAAAACTCATTTAACAAATGTCTCACTTAGCAACAGACATTTTTGACTCAATTGTGATAGTATGTCAAGGATTATTTGTGTATTCAACCTATATCAAATACATTATATTGTTTACCATGAGTTACTTTTATGCTATTTGGGGTTCAAAACTACACTGATTCCAGTTTGTTATATGTTGCCAAATAGTTTCTTCACTCAATGTAACATATAATATATCTGAGTATACTACATACAAAGTATGCCAAAAGCAGGAATTTTAAGGCATAATTTGGCCTGCCAGACAAAACGTCCAGATGAAACTTGTGTAAATGACATGTTCTTACCTGAAGCATAAGGTACAAATGGAACAAGTGCAACTACAGTTCTGCCTCAGCCACATACTTTTCTCACAAAGGAAACAGAAAATATAACGAATATCGGGCCAAGCAATTACTGCATATGCAGAAACTAGGTTATTAGGAACATGGCTAACTTTTAGCTGTATTCACCAATGACATCACCCTGAATTCAGATCTAAATCTGAAAATCAGAGGAAGAATCCAGCCACTGGGCTTTTTGCTGTTGTTATACAATAATAAGCTTGTTATCTTTAAGATGTACTGTAATGTTCTTCCTCCTGTCAAACATGCTTAAAGAAATATTATTTCTTGTTTGAAAGCAGACTCATAGGTAATTATCAGAAGCTACCTTTGGTTTCCATACATTTCAGGAAGCATAACTCTATGACACAACTATATTTATCAGTACAAAAAATACATTGAAGTAAAAAAAAGATAATCTTGAAATTGAAAAAAAAGAGAGTAGAATAAGGTACAAATATATTATTTCATTTATAAATAATAAAATCTATAAAACTAAGTCCTAATTGTATATAACACATGCCATTTTTTACTTAAGCATATCTGCAAGTCACATATGAAGTGCAGTGCAAGACTGGCATGAGTACATAAACTGAAACAATCCTAACTCTTCAAATAGCAATGATTATAAGTATCTTTACTGGGAAAAATACATGAAACATACTACTCAGGAAGAGCTTTTAGGAATCCCTATTGGTGTTTATTGATTGACATATTACAAGGAGAATATCTTCATTGCTGAAAGGCAGTAACTATTCACAAACCACTGATGGGCTAACAAGCTATTAATGACAGTCTGCAACTCAACACTTAAAATGGTCAGAATTCTTTCCTTGACCACAAGGACAAGTGGGTCATTCATGTAAGACTTAAAGAGATGGAACTTTCCAATCTTTAACAAAGGTTTAATAAACATGAGATTGTGCATTTTCAACACTGACATTCCAACATTGACATGCAGGTTCAAACATTAACATTCCTGCTGATCACAAAGTAAAAGATAATATACAACCAGACAATCATACCACAAACCAGAAAAAACAACAACCCAGAAGTAGGAATATAGGCAATCTTTGACTTACGGCAGTTATTCAGTGACTGTTTGAAATTCTCACGGTGCTGAACAAAGGGAATTATGACCCCTGCCTGAAGTTAAGACTGAAGCAATGCCCAAACATTTGCATGATCAAAATTCAGGCATTTGGCAGGTAAAGATTCTGAGCCTCTTGGGCACAGAGGGATAAAAGGCATGGGCTTCCTAGTTTATAACTATGTTTTCTGCATACCAGTGGGTGCTAAGCTCCAGAGCCTTTCCCACCCACTGAGCCATCCCCAAGCAATTGCTTTAACCCACTTGTGGGCTCACTTAGTGACTCTAACTGGGAGATCTGGAATTGTGGTGGTCACTTGGGCATTTCGCTTAATGACACTTTGCTTAACAACCAAGTTTCTCTTCCAATTGTGATCATAAGTCAAAGACTGTCTGTAACTCACAGAACAGAGTAGCCCTCAAAAATGTAATAAGAATCAAACCATCAACATCATCCCACCAGACAAAGGTTGAACCAACCTAATACAGAAATTAGACAATCCAATCAAGAGAACGTTTAACAACCTAACCAAAAAAGCTAAAAGTAAAAAAAAAAGTAAAGGATGAAAGCAGTGGATTCATCCTTCCACATATCTATGGGCAGCCAAAAATACGCAAGCCAATTGTCCAATTGTATCATTACCAGTGACCCCAACATATAACATAGCCAAAGAATTTAATCAAAAAAGGCTATACTGAATATTCTATCAATGCCTCACTATAGTGCATCCAGAAAATCAAAGACCTAAAAATAGAAGAATAGATTTTGATTTCATTCAATGTCACAGCACTCTTTAAGGCTAGGTCACACTGGCCGACGGATGCAAAACGTATGTAAAAAGGACACAGTGGGTAAGCTAATTTTCCATCCGTTGCTATCCGCTCTCAAAAGTGCCCCAGAGCGGACAACAGAGCGGATAAACAGAGCGTACAACAACGGAAAGGAACGGACGTGGGGAAGATGTAGCAGGGATGTAAAGCAGACGTTCATAGGAAGCCTAGCGGATGAAAGTGGATGGAAGCAGATGACACATCCGCCTTCTGGGAGAACAGAGAAGCGGACACGTTACGGAAGGAACGGATGCGTAGCAGATGTGTAGCGGATGCCGCAGATGCATCACAGACGCCTTTTAGGATGCCTAGCGATGCCTAGCGGATGCAAAGCATTCACTGCGCATGCGGGAGGATGAATTGCGTAAGCTCTGCGGATATAAAATGAGGCAGCTCCCAAGCAAGTCACCATTCAGAGGAAAGAACTGCTGCCAGAGACATCTTGAGAGAACTCATGTGGAAAGAAGAGGAAGCCTGTGCCTACTCCTGCCAGCCCTGGCAAGAAGGACAGAACCACCATCCCACCCCCTGGCGCTGACTTTGAAGCTGCTGGTACTGCTGGTCCTGGTGTTGCTGCTGCTGGTGCTTCTCCTGCTGCTGCTGCTGTGGGTGGACCAGCCCCAAGGCCCTCAAAGCCCTGCTGCTGAAGGTCCTGAAGCCCCTGCCAGAGGGAGAAGAGGCAAGGCAAGGAGAAGGGGGAGAGGAAACAGTACTCCATTTCCGAGGACCTGGTGGAGGAGGTGCTGGAATGGCTGAGGGGAGAACGAGTACCTGTGAAGGAAGGGCCACAGGCTCTATCGTTGACACCAAGCGGAAGCAGGCAGCGTGGAGAGAGAAGGCGGAGAGCTTGGGCTACACTTCAGATGTACTCCTGGGGTGTGGAAGGCATATGCACACCTGGTATGGCAAGCTGCACCTGAAGAAATCCGCAGGCCGCTGTCAAGCTCACTGACCGGTGAGACCCTATTCATGGCCAGGTGCAGCTTCCTGGAGGGTGAGATCCAGCATCGAGGAGCAGCCCCTCTATCAACCCTCTCCCTCAGACAGCCCACAGAGAGCCACTCCTCTTCTAGCCAGGAGACAGCTACCGTGTCCAGGCAGGTGTCTTTGGAGGGCCCCACGACAGAGACCCCCCCACAGCTTGCACTCCCCGTGCCAGAGGATGTGGAATCCCCTGGTCTCAGATGGAGCAAAAGAAGAGGCAGCCACCAGAGACCAACCCACATCCACCCCCAGCTCCCACTCCACAGAAAGCAGGCAGAGAGGCAGACCGGAGGGGACAGAGTCACACTGTCCTCTTGGGAGATCAGGGGACACAATCAAAGCCAGCACAGATCTCCTCTCCCAGCTGGTCCACTTCGACATACCATCCTCCAACTGCAAGCCCTTCATCACGCACGTGAGCCAGACCCTCATGGACAAACCCAAGGCCCAGTAACAGGCGAATGAAGGAGAGGATCACAGCTCTTCTGCACCACCCCTCCAGGCCCAGGCTGAACCTGCTCCTCACCACTCCTCCAGCGTCTGCTTCCTCCATGCCAGCCGATTGTCACAGCCCTTCCATGGATTTCAGAGCCCCTCGCCTTTACCAAGCCTACCACTACCAGGACTTCCACAACAGAGGCAGCCGTCCCAGTCCACCACCCAGGTTCCTTGGGCGCCACAGACGCCACAGGATGCCTCAGCTGCACCAGCTATGCAGACCAGAAAGTCCCACTACAACTCCTCCTTCTCCACCCCACAAGCCGAGCCTTCCTCAGAACATCTGTCATCAGTCTTGGCCTCACATCCCAGGTACTTGAGGAAGGGCCTCTCAACCTCACGGGACTGAGTCAGCTCTCTCTTTGAGCATCTCTTGACTACACTTCTATTTTCTCCTGTTTGTTTATCTCTCTAGGGGTCTATTGCATCCCTTTCTTAATGGCGCCTCAGATCAGTGACTTCCTAGGAATCTCCAGCCTCCATCTAGTCCCTGGCCTCTTACTATTCTGAGCCATTTCTAGGGCGTTAATCTTCAGAGTGATTGTAAAGTAGTGCCAGTAGTACTGGTTTGTTGTCTGTTCACCTTATTCCTTTGCTTAAAGACACTTTACTTGGCCTCATTTTGCTTTTTTAATAAAGTCATACAGTTTACTTAAGACAATTATAATAAAGGTTACTTTTCTTCAACACACTGGTTCATTTTTTTTACTTAATGAAGTGTTGGGGAAAAACTTTGACAAAAGCGGTTAAGCCTTTGCATGCTTGTGGAATTGGTAATGGATAGCTGTGGGATGGATACTGTGGATGGGTAAGGATATGCTGTGGGATGGATAGCTTGTGGGATGCGGTAAGCGATAGCTGTGGGATGGATTAGCTTGTGGATGGGATGCAGTAGTGGGTGGGTGTATGATAGCTGTGGGATGGGTTAATGATAGCTGTGGGATAGAAAACCTCCAGTGCAAGCATAAGTGGCACTGTTATGGTCCACCCTCCAGGTGCCACACATATGAACCTTATTATCAATAATCAATTAATCATTGATCCACACATTTCAAAATAACAAAACTCTTTTTTAATGCCCTGTTCATTGTGCGGCGCACTCAAATACATGGCACAATTCCATCAGTGTGATGAGACAGGCTGAACGGGAAGCATCCATTAAGCATCAACCATCCTGTCTTGCCACTCACTGCTCAGCTGGGAGTTGCACCAGTGTTTCAGGAGGTTGCGCTGCTTCTTCCCTTTCACGGAAGCTCTGTTGGGGCAACTTGCACATCCACAGTGTCTATC
Organism: Laticauda laticaudata; assembly: GCA_004320025.1. Taxonomy (NCBI): domain Eukaryota; kingdom Metazoa; phylum Chordata; class Lepidosauria; order Squamata; family Elapidae; genus Laticauda; species Laticauda laticaudata. The sequence continues at coordinate 46,242 of BHFT01011598.1, forward strand.
AGGTTTTATCCTTGCCTCCATTCACCAGGCTCCATGTCCCCATTCCCTTGTTGACCGTTCCAAAGCCGTCCTGCAACACTTGGTACGGGTGCGCACGAGATTGTGCGCAGGGATGCAGCAAGCTTCCACGATGCTCCTCACGGTCTCTGGGGTGATCTGCATGGTGTGTGAGAAGGTACCTGGAACCTGTTGGCCAGGATTGCCAAAAAGGCGTTCTCCACACCCTTCTTGCCTGGACAGCCTGGTAGTGAAGATCCTCTCTTCACGGTGAGGTATCTTGGA
>BHFT01011606.1:0-25990 GCA_004320025.1 Laticauda laticaudata
ATGGAACATTTTCTCATCCGCTGTGTCCTTTTTACAAACATTTTGCATCCGTCGGCCAATGTGACAGGCCCTTTAGGCATGAAGCCAGTTGGATGATTTGGGCCAATTACTCTCTCTCAGGCTGGGAATTCAGAAAACATGTATCTATCAAGTTTCACTGGATCAATGTGATAAATTAGACCCAAAGATTATGGCCATGGCATATAATGAATAGGCCTTTATCGAGCTGAGGATAAATTTAGGATGATTTGGGCTTATATTTACAAAAATAAGCTATTATTACACGACATCAGAAATTACAGTTAGGGTTTTAATTCTTATTTTCCCCATTTACAGAGAGTTAAACATGCAGCTCTTTCTGACCCAGCCTTTTATAATATTTCCCTTTAATTATTCTACCTTTATTTTATCATTTCTTTTTGGCTCATTCCATTTTATTAATGGGTGGAAAAAGAATCAGGTTGTTAAGCATTCACTATTTCTTTTCTTAAATAAAGCAACATTACAGAGATTGTCCATATTGCTGATCTCTATTTTTTGTTCAGGATTCTCATAAAAGAGGGGCCTTGAGAGGGGACTTTTGCAGCAGCAGACATCCATTAGTGCTTTCATGATATCTTCCTTATCAAGTTGCCTGAAGCAATTTGCTTTGGTATATTTATCAACTCAGCTACATCATTGCCTCTCCCCAGAACATCCAGGCAGCCACTTCTGGAAGGCAGAAGCTTCACCCTCTCTGAATCCCCACTCACCTGTTTCTGCAGTACACACTCCCCAGTTATATTGTCTCAAGCATTTCTGCCCATTTGGGCTAAAGCATTTTAGGTTATTGCAGGCTACCCTTCACAGTTCACGGCTTCTTCACAGAGGTAGGAATATACCTTGAAATTTAGCTTCAGGGCCTTTTAGACCTTCCCTTTACCTTGCCTGTAGCTTTTGCTTCACAAATCAAACATTGCTGATTTGAAATTGTCAGGAAACACAATTTCCAAAACCTTGGAGAAAAACTGATTTCAGCCCTATTGGTGGACCAGATCAGAAAATGGATCCCACAGACAAGGCCAGAATTCTGCTTTATTGAGATAGGTGCTAGTAGCAGAATGTTGCCTATGTTTTCCCTGCCATCTCTGTTATGCTCCAAAGGTGGGCTAGCCTGGGTCTCTTCTTATCTTGAGAGCTTAACACAAACTACTTCTGCACCTGTTGTTGTCTTAACATTTGCTGGATGGTTTCTTCAAAGTAATCTCCAGGGGTCCCTACAGAAACCTGGCAGAAACTATTTGAATTTTTCTTCTTCCTGTGTTCCATTTCTCTCCCCCTCCTCCTCTTTATTTATCACTTGTTGTTGCCGTTAAATTGGGAACAAGAGGAAACAGTTGCAGCACCAGTGATATATATTATTTAGAGCTTAAGCATCTGTTCCACGCTTCATCATTTTCATTTTTCCAGAATACAGACAGTATGCACTTATATACATAGGATACTTCAGAGAAATTAAATGGTGGGTTGTCTGTTGAGCTGCATCAAGTCAACAAAATAACAAGTCTGTTTCAGGTGCTGGACTTAGAAACAAGTGATTATTGGATTTCTTTGCCTGTGTTCTCCTTCATCTTTAATGGAGTTCCTTACATAGTGGAATAAACATGAATTTAGAGGTGAATATCTCAGAGCCATAACTGAATGCTTTGATCTATAGTTAGCCAAAAAATTTCAATTTGTAACCACAGTTGATGAGAATAGCCACATTTTTTTTCTATTTTCAGGGNTTGATCTATAGTTAGCCAAAAAATTTCAATTTGTAACCACAGTTGATGAGAATAGCCACATTTTTTTTCTATTTTCAGGGCTATAGATCTTTTTCAAACACTGCCTGATTCTTCAATAGATAAAATAGCTAATTACTGCAAAGTTGAGAGATTCTATTGTGGACAGGTGATTACCACTGACCTTTCAGAAACCCACAGTATGGTATTTATTACAAAGGTGAGATTTACTTTAGTTTCATGTTTAATAGTAAAGTTTGCACCATTTTCTTTCTACTAGTTACAGTGTGTTTTAATCTACAAATTCAAAATGGGTGGATTTGCATACTGCATCAAGTCAGCAGTCCCTAACTCAAAATCTATGAACCTATGATCTATGCAACATTCAGATTATTTCAGTGATGTTGTATATGGAACACCAAAATCTAGTAAAGTTTTGCAGTCTTGAGAGGTATCCATTAAAAATAGGTCTATGCCAAACCAAGGGAATCCATTAGTACAGACTACCAGTGGTCCCTGGATCATAGGTATCTATTATAGGCCATCATGATGCCAAAATGATGACATGTGTGTGATAATATTATCACACAAATAACAGAATTATGTAATTTGCATTACTTGTACCATGTTGGACTAAATACATAAGTTGTACCTCCACCTATGTTTCATAAAGGATGATGTCTTGACTCCCATGCCAGCATTCACCTGCATTCCTCTGTACACATCTATGACTTGGCTTCTTCCAAACTTCCAAATTAGCTTGGAAGGTCCCTTGATGATGTTAGGAATGGTTGAGATATCTTTGCATAATAGCCTGTTTTAGCCTGAGAACCTTTGATTTCACCTCACCAGCCTCAGCCTATACAAGGGGTGTCAAACTCGCAATAACACATTGTCATCACATGACATATAGCAACTTTTCCCACCTTCGCTAAACTGGGAGTGGGCGTGGCCAGCATGTGACGTCTCTGGCCCGCAGGCTGCGAGTTTGACACCCCTGGCCTATACATTTATACTTAACTTGTAGTCTGCAGCAATGGGATTATGCTGTTGAGGAAGAATTCTACAGCCGAACATGATACATGAAGATTGTCCTTTGTCTGAAAATGTCCTCTGATTAAGACATTCCTCAGTCCATACCTGATTTAAAGGAAAATATCCATGAGATAGAATATCGAGAATTTAAATGATTTTTCTCTTTAACAATTAAATGTGGACAGTAGAATTAGCAGGCAAAAAGTATCATCAATTCTTATGCTAGCATGTCTATTTTCTTCTTTCTCATAGCAAATGTAATATTTATGGAAATCCATGTCTTCTTTTTCACACTTGTTCTAAGTGACCTGTTTCCCTCTGTATTGGAAATTCTCTGAAAGGCCCTTTTGGGCATCTGATTTAATCAACCCTGTTGAATGGGTTCTTGTCAATCTACAGGTTCTGATCTCAATAAACATCTGTGAGGGACAGATGTTCTTTGTAATCTGGGCACAGACAGATACTACAACCAATTCTGTACTAAAGATGGAAAGGATTTTGGTTATGGTTTGCACTCCGAGCTTTGCTGTTTAGCTCATGAACATTTCATTACCAGGCTAGGTAACATCATCAGTGGGACTTTGAAGTGTCTTGTTTCATTTCTCTTCAACTTAAATAGGTCTTTGTGTGGTGGAATAGTCAGTTGGTCATGTAACTGGTTGGTCACGTGGTGTGAAAGTCAGCTGGTAAGGGGGTGGTCAGCTCTGTCATTGATTGGTCGTTCTGATGGTCTAGTTCAGTGATTCCCAAACGGTTTCAATCCACCGCCCCCTTGGTGCTACAAAGTCATCCTCAGTGCCCCCCACCCAGGGGTGGGATTCAAATTTCTTTTTGGTGGGATTCCTCCTTTCTTTTTCTTTCTGTCCCTTCCTTCTGTCCCCCTCTTTCTTTGTCTATCCCTTTTCTTTCTTTCTCTCTCCCTTTTTCTTTCCATTTTCTCTTTTTTTTCTTGTCACTTCCTTGTCTCTCTCTCTCTCTCCCTTTTTCTCTCTCTCCCTCCCTCCATATCGCATTCACTTTTTCCTCCCTCTTTCTTTCTCTCTTCTCTCTTTCTTTCTGTCCCTCCTTTCCACCCCCTTTTCTTTGTCTATCCCTTTGCTTCTTTCCTTTCTGTCTTTTTTCCTTTCTTTACTTTCTTGTCTGTTCCTTCTCTTTTTCCCTCCCTTTCTCTCTTTCCCTCTCTCTTTCTTTTCTCTTTCTCTTTCTCTCTCTCTCTCCCTCTCTCTCTTTCCCCCCCTCTCTCTTTCTATCCGTTCCTTCCATCCCGCCTTCTTTGTCTATTCCTTTTCTTCCTTCCTCTTCCATTCTGTCTCTCTTTTTCTTTCTTTACTTTCTTGTCTGTTCCTTCTCTCTTTCTCTCTCTTTCCCTCACCCTCTATCCCTTTCCTAACCTATCTACCTATTTCTGCCAGGCAGGCATGGTAATCTGTCAAAGGCTTGGGCTAATCCTGCATCATCCCATTTCCCTTTTCAGAGGCCCCAGCCCTTAATCTCCCTGTTCCTTCCCCCATGACTGTCTCTTTCGTTGTCTTTCGTCATCCCACACTGTGACTTTATCTTCCTCCTGTGACTGGCTGCCAGGGAAGGCAAGACAGGGCTGAACCATTGTTATCGCTGGGCTCCCTGACAGCCCACGTTGCCCTTGTCACAAATGCCTGTAGCCGCCACATTTTTTTCAGTGCGGCTGGACTGCAGGTATACCGAAAAAAGCATGCAGCGGCTGAAGATTTTTTGCAGTGAAAATTACCGAACTCTAGCTTTGCTCTGCTTCTCCAATGTGCTGCTGCAGCTGCATTCTAGGCACCAGCTCCACAGGTCCACCCCATTGAGCCTGCTGCACTGGAGGACTTGCCCAAGCAAATCCGAGCGGAATGGTGCAGCAGTCAATCGGGTGAGCCTGCATAGCTGGTGCCTAGAATGCAGCAGCGGTGGCACGTTGGAGAAGCAGAGCAAAGCCAGAGTTCGATAATTTTCACTGCAAAAATCCTCCAGCCATCACATGTTTTTTTGGGTGCGCCTAGAGTCCAGCCGTACCGAAAAAAAGACACAGCATCTGGAGTATTTGCAGAGAAAATTACCGACCTCCAGCTTTGCTTGCTCCGCTTCTCCAATGTGCCATTGTGGCCGTCAGCGATTCTGCGCAATGTCATACATGCCCAATAAGGACTGACTGGGCAGGGAATGGAGGAATGGGCAGAGAGGAGTGGAGCCAGCCTGGGGCCCGTTTTACCGGTTCTCTCAACTACCAGGAAAGGTAATGAACCAGTAGAATCCCACCCCTGAATTGTGCCTTGCGAGGGGCCCATCTCCAGCACTCCTCTACTGCCCCCTTGCCTCTTAGCGCCCCCCTAAGTCATCCCACCTCCCCCAGGGGGCAGTATCGCCCACTTTGGGAACCACTGGTCTAGTTTCTTATAGGTTTATATGCTGGTTCCAAATTTTGAATTTGGACAATCTAGAACTACGTTGCCTATGGTTTGACTTAAGCATAGTTAATAAAATAATCTGCTTTAATGTACTACCAATCAATGACTTTCTCACCTTCAACTGCAACAGTACAAGAGCACACAATAGATATAAACTTAATGTATACCACTCCAAACTTGATTGCAGAAAGTACAACTTCAGCAACAGAGTGATCAATGCCTGGAACACATTACCTGACTCTGTTGTCATATCCCCAAACCCACACTCCTTTTCCCTTAAACTAACCACTATTGATCTCCTTTCTAAGAGGTATGTAAGGGATGTGCATAAGTGCACAATTGTGCCTATCGTCCCTGTCCTATTGTCCCCAATTATTTGTACCCATTTCCTGTGTTTATTCTTATATTTATTATCTTGTAAGCTATTGACAAATAAATAAATAAAATCCATATGTTCATATATTGAAGCATTTGTAGAATGCCAGTCTTTGGCAAATTGGTGTGCATGGCGAGTGTTGGCATGGCCAATGATTTTCATTCCGCCCCAGCCTCACTGGTGTTGTTCAATGTCGATATAAGTCGAGATCAGTGATTTTTGGTCATGTTACTCAGCCTCTAGCTGAATGTTGATGAATCCTTTTTTTTAGCTGGACATTGAACTGGTTACAATTGTTACAACTGATTTTGTATATTATGTTGCTGATGTCTTCCTTCTGTATTTTGTTTTTGATCTTAGATAGCTATTGTCAGAGCATGGATGTGGGTTTGTGAGACACTATTATTCCCAGGGGTTGTAGAATCTTGACAGCCATTTCTGATATTTCTTTGATGGGACTTGTTTCCATGTTGCAGTTGGCTGAGTGGTGCATAGGAGTTTGGATTATATGCATTGGAGTATGAAGTTTTTGGAATAGCCATTGCAAAGAGAGACATTGAAAAGATGTTTCTTTCTGCTTTTCTCAGTTACTTGGTGCTTCAGTGACTCTCGGCTCTTCTGAAGAGGGTCTCGATGCAGCTCCTCTTGTGTGTGATAAGGTGGTTGCTTGCAAAACTAAGAATCTGGTTTATGTATGGAAATTTTCAGTATACGAAAGGAGCTGGAGTGAATGATGGGACCTTATCTCACCATGCAGCAGCACTCAGGTCTTGAAAGAGGGCTTGCTAACTTCCAAAGTAGTGTCTTAATGATGTGAGCCACCATGCTTCCACCAAATCGCTACCTCAGGGCAAGAAACAGTGCCAGAATTTGAAGAACTAGATCTCCAGTGTTCACCCCACATTATTCAGCCATTTCTGCTGTCCAAATAGTTTTGGGCTTGAGCCAAATTTCATTCATCAAAACCTTTTGCTCAGCTGAGCCAATATCCATGTTTAAATCCATACTTGAAAAAAATCAACAATTTAAAAACTCTAGATATTATGAATATTGTTTTATAAGAAATACTTTAGCCTTACTACTTCATGAGGACAGTAGGTCTCTTCTAAGATAATGTTTCTGTGATACATATAATTGTAGTACTGTATACCTTTTATTCCAAAACAATCATTTTAGTCAAAAGCAAGTATATGCAGGGATGAGATTCGACTGTTTCGGTCCAGTTCTATAGAACTGGTAGCTCCGAAGAGCAGCTGACACCATACTGGTTATCTCTAAAGATCTTCTTTTTTTGGTTGGGCCCACCCACCTGCCCAGGCTCTAGGCTGTCCTTAATTCTTACCTTAGTTGCTTTGCGTGGCACAGCTGAGTGCCGTGTGTCAACAGGAGATGGTGATTGCTTGCAGGATAAGTTGTTTTGCAAGTACTGCAAATGTGTGCGCAACACATGCTCACCAAACTGATTGTTATGCTGGTAGGATCCCCCTCTGAGTATATGCTGACTTAATCAATTCATTCTCAGGTGAGTAACAGCTTCCAAATCATACAAACACTTTTGTAATGAAATACAAACTGAACAACTTCCAAGGCTTTCCCCAGGATTGCAGTTTGGTCCCCTTTGCCCTAAATTATCTTTAATTTTTAAAATTCCCTTTTCTGTCTGAAAATGAAAGAAAAATATAGAGATGAGCACTGGTCCTACCATTAAGTAAAATGAGATGATTGTCTTAGATGGCAGAACATAACAAATACATACCATTTTACCTCCTCAGCTATTTTATTAGATTTGGATGTGACAGACAATGATATCCCATTATCATGTTGACCTTTAAATCAAGCATTTTGCTGCGAGTGTAACAAAGCTAATACTTCATGCAGAAAAATATTGTAGTTGAGAAGTGGTATTCTATTGAATCTCTCAGTAAGAAGCAATATTGCTGCTCTTAGAAGTTATGAAATACAAGCAAAAACCAAAACAATTTATTAGCCAGCTAGGACCAAGTTATTGAAAGTATTTTCCCTCCACTTCTGAGTACCTCAAGAATGTTACCGCCTGAAGTGAAGGCTTAAAAACTGCAGCTGTTTTTTGAGAGGGGGAGAGAGGGATAAAAGTAAAATAGATGCTTTAGGCCAATTGTTTATAGTGTTATTATAGTTATTTTAGCTCTTAGTTAAGCATAAAGATTTATTAGATGTTGTTCAAAAAAAAATGACTGCCCTGTCCATGGTAAGTCATTGCTGAATTTAGGTGCTCTTAAAAAGCTCCATGAATGTAATGGGATGTACAAATAACCTTGAAGAACAAGAGATAGAGCAGCCAAGGAAACCCAAAGATAAGAGAAGTGTAATTTGAGCAAGCATTCAGAGTTGACCCTTCCTAGTTCTCTTTAGTATAAAGTTGGATGGGGGTGAGTCACTTTCAGACTTGCAAGATTCTGTTACTGTACCCACTGCTTTACCTTGGACTGTCAATAAACCCCCATACAAAGTCTTGGCTCATACATGGACTCTGTACCATTTTGTTAATTATTGGTTTTGATAGTGATTTTTAAAACTCTGACTGATAATTTAGGTGAACAATTTAGGTGATGTTACAAGCTGCCTACATTTTGAGATCAAATTTGTTCATTCATTCACCTCACAGACCTCCATTCAACAAAACAACTTTTTGTTTTTGTTTTGTTTCATCAGGGCATTTGTGAAGTATTGCGACTTGTTAACCTCAGCACTTGTCCATCTTATCAAAAATGGATCATTAAACAGCTGCATTTTCCCAAAAACAAAATATCCACAAAAGAAAGGTACCATATGAATTCTGGTATGTTACATGTTGACTTCTTTAAAGATGTAATACTTGTAAACACAACATATGCTAATGGCTAAGAATTAGTTTTTTGTGGGAAAAATATTTAAGGCAAAAATACTTGATTGGAAGGTAGAAAGAAAATATCCAGGTAGTCTTTGAGTTATGACCAGTTTTTCAATGACTATTCAAAATTATAACAGTGCTGAATAAGGGAAGCTTGCAAAGAGTCCTTAGAATTCCTTAGCATTCCTGAAGTCATATGATCATGATCAAGCTTTCTGCCAAGCTTATAATCACATTTCAGCAAACTGTGGTCATGCGACTGCAATTTCTGAGATTTTGGAATTGCCATGGCTAAGCAGTGTGATCATATAACATTACACTTTATGATGTTGCTTTGCTTGGTTTCCAGTCTCAATTGCCATCGTAATTGAGGATTACCTTAATCTTTTTAGTTTGATTTTTTTTATTGAAGATGAATTGTGTATATAAACATATACACACCAACACAAATCATTTTTATTATGCAACTATATATTTACCTCAGTGTTAAATTATTTTTCCCAATTTAATTTGCAAGGGAATCTAAAAATATTAGACATTAAAAATTTAAGTTTTGATTAAGATAAAAAGCAGACATTATGTCATACTATTGTACCAAGTTATATTTTCCTTTGCTAATCTTTGCATGAAAAGCTTTTCAGGAAAGCATGTAATCCAACAATTTAGTTTAAATTTCTTTGGAACATTCTGGTGCAATTCTAGAGAAACCTGTTTCTATTAAATAGTCATTGATAGAGAGAAAAGGGGTGTTGGTCTTACCTGATACACTCCTTTTTGGTGTGCTGAGAGAGAATCCAAGAATGGGTTAATTCTGTTTTGGGAAGAGGAGAAAAGGCGTCCAGCAGTCCTTGGGGTCACGGTCTGTGGAGTGCACTGACCCCTTCTGCCCTGGTGTAGAACCTGGGTAGCTAGCTGTTGACAGGGTGGCAAACAGGTCCAGGACTGGGGGCCCGAACCATTCTGACAGCTCCCTTAATAAGTCTGGATGCAGGTGCCACTCTGAATGGTTGACTGTGGTTCTGCTGAGCCAGTCCACCTGTATGTACATTTGGTGTCCTCGAGATGTGCTCCCCCCTGATGGAAAGAAGATGTTTCTCTGCCCAGAAGCCCAATTTTTGGCTTCTCACACGAGGGACCTGGAATGGGTACACCCCTGGCGTATGGGCCTTGGTGGCTATATTGTCCATCAAAATAAGGATGTGATGGCCCAAGATCGAGTCCTAGAACTCTGAGTGCCAACTGGGCTGCTCTGAGCTCCAGCCAGTTGATGTTGTTCGCCAGGTCTTCCACCCCCACTGCCCCTATGCCATCTGGGACTGGAAGTGGGCACCCCAGCCAAAGAGGTTGGTGTCTATAGTGATGGTCAGGTGTCTGGGCTCCTTGAAGGCACATTCCCTGGTTATGGCCCAGGACAACCACCAATGGAAGAGTTGAAGTACCTTTGGTGGGACCCGAACCTTGGCCATTGAGTTGCTCCTGCTGGACCTTTGGTAAGGCAGGAGAAACCATTGTAAGGTCCTGGCTTGCAGGCATGCCCAGGGGACAATTGAGATGCAGAATACCATCTTGCCTAAGAGTTGCAAGAGCAGGGCCAGTGGGACTGTTTGGTCCGCACAGATACTGTTATGTATTAACATACTTACCTGCGATTGGTCAGTCCATGGCAGCAGGAAATTTGAAGAGCTGTCACTGGCCACAGCCGTGAGCAGCCCAACTATAAAAAGGCTGCTGTGGTTTCTTCGCACTCAGTCCTAGAAGGAAGTAAAGACAATTGACAATCATGCTGGAGTCCTGAGTCTCATTCCCGCGATCTAACACTGGTGATGAAGGTGGGATACTGAGACAAAGGGAACCAGCGAGCATGTGGTGACCGATGAACACCGGCCAATGTATTGAGACGAAATGGCCAGAAACAACACGCTACCCGTACCGTTCGATCCAGCAATGGAAGACTGGGAATCGTACATCGATTCCTCATGTTCCTCGAAGGGAGTGACCTCCATAATATATCCGAACACAGGAAAAGAGCCATCTTCCTCACACATTGCAGTCCTGTGGTATTCAAGATGGCCAAAGCTTTAGCAGCACCCACCAATGTGAACACCATGGCCTGGCTAGACCTGGAAAGAATACTGAGGGCTCACTACACACCAACTGTCTCCTGTCTCATCAAAAGGCATGAATTTTATCGGCATGACCAAAAAAAAGGCAAGAGCATCGGTGATTTTGTTGGAACTCTGAGGACATCACTGGAGCATGCAAATTCTTAAACATGGATGAAACCATGAGAGACCAAGTGGTCCTGGGGCTGAGAGATCTTACACTACAGGGTTGATTATTAACAAAACCCAAAATAACACTCCAAGAAGCAATAGAAGAAGCTACCGCAGTAGAAGCAATTGAAGCAGAAGCAGCAGAAATTGGCAGGTGCCATGCAGAAATGAACAAAGCGCCACCGGAAATCCTCTAAAACATCACAATCCACCACGAGGACATCGAGTCCCCATCGGAAGATGATGAGGAAGAAGAAGGGGTAAATCAACTCCGTTTGGAACAGGGCAGAAGAGACCAGAATGGAAAAAGGAAGGAATTTCGTTGTGCTGGCTGCGAGGGAAACCATCCACGTTTTGAGTGCCATTTCCTCAATGCAATCTGCAAACATTGTGAACGGCGGGGACATATTGCTAGGGCATGCCGAGCAAGAAAAAAAACTATGGCCCTAGACAAAGATGGAACACCCCCCCCCCAAGGAGGGAGAAACAAATGGAGCCACTGGAACCAAGACAACAGAAACAGGCGAGGGAAAGAGACAAGCAAAGGAAGAGAAGAGACATGCACCAGACGGTGACCATCGGACACTCCAACACAACAAACGCCAGGAAAGTATATGTCCAGGTCACCATAGAGGGCAAACCCTGTCAGATGGAAGTGGATTCCAGGTCATATTTGTCAATGGTATCATGGGACACTATAAAAAGACTGATACCAAACATAAATCGGGAAGGACTCGAAAGACAAAAACTGATGCTGAAAGACTACCAAGGAAATAAAATACCCATAGTGGACACTGGACAATTCAAGGTAACATTCAAAAAATACACCAGAGTCCTCCCACTAACAATAGTTGACCGGAATTGGCCACGCCTCCTGGGACTCGAATGGTTTGCACCATTAGGAATTGAAGTCACAGGTATAAACAGCATCACCGAGACAGAGTGGGAAGAGGACCTGATGGAAGAATTCCAAGATGTATTCAACAAAGAACTGGGCAAGTACTGGGGGTCCTCAATTTCCTTTAATCTAAACCCAACATAGCCCCTATAAGGTTAAAGGCAAGGCGGGTTCCTTTCACACTAAAACCAAAAATTGATGAGCAATTGGATAACTTATTGCACTAGGGGTTTTAGAACCAATTGACCACGCAAAGAGGGAAACCCCAGTTGGTACACCAATCAAACCTGATGGGTCGATGCGCATCTGTGGGGACTACAAAGCAACTCTTAACCATACGCTCCAACAAAATGCATACCCAGTCCCAGTGGTATAGCATCTATTACATTCCCGAGGAGGGGGGGAATTTTCGTGAAACTAGACCTCTTACAGGCCTACTAACAGTTACCCGTTGACCCCGAAACAGCAGAAGCCCAGACAATCGTGATGCACAGGGGGGCACTCAAATGCAACAGACTACAATTTGGCGCCAACGTCGCCCCAGGGGTGTTCCAGAGCTTAATGAAATGCCTATTGCAAGGGATAAAAGGGGTGGTACCATACTTTGACAATATCCTAGTATCAGCCAAGGACAAAAAACAATTGTGAGACCGCCTAAGAGAAGTCCTAAGTAAATTCAAGGAGGCGGGACAAAAAGTAAAAAAGGAGAAGTCCCAATTAGCTGCTGGCAAAGTTGAATTCCTAGGATATCTTATAGACAGCAAAGGAATCCATCCCACAGAAAGTCTCTATTCAAAGACTCTGTCAAAACTGGAGCGGAACTATAGCCAACTAGACAAAGAGGCATTGGCCGCTGTCACCGGAATAAAACGTTTCCACGAATATATCTACAGAACTTTCACACTAGTCACAGACCACAAGCCACTCCTGGGCATCATCGCAGGAAACAAAGCTACACTGAGCATACTGTCACCACAAATGATGCAGTGGTCAGAATTCTTGGCTGCCTACAACTACAAATTAATCTACCGACCCAGAAAGGACATAAATCATGCTGACGCGCTGAGCCATTGTCCTCTCCCTGATATAGAAGACAACCCAGCACCAACCACATTGACCCTCCAAATAGACACATTAGAAAACCTACCCATAATGGCAGCAGACATCACTAGGGAAACAGCTAGAGACAAAAACCAGACGCGGATTTTAAATTGGGTAAGGATGGCCAGAAACTGAGATTGATGAGACCGCCAAACCATTCTGCAATAGACCAAAAGAACTCTCAAAGCTGAAGGGGTGCGTATTATGGGGGGATTGGGTGGTCATACCGGACGTTTTATGGAAACGCATACTAGAAATCTTACATGAGGGACACCTGGGTATTGAAAAAATGAAATCCCTGGCAAGGAGTTTTGTATGGTGGCCAGGGATGGATAAGGAAATAGGGGACTGGGTAGCAATGTATAAATGCTGCCAGGAATCCAGACCAACACCCCCGACAGCACCAAAACATGAATGGGAAACACCAAGGGGAACAAGCTCAGAAAACTTTTACAACACATGGATTGCCAGATTTAATTGTACCCGACAATGGGTCACAATTCATGGCAACAACATTCAAAGGATTTCTAGCACAAAATGGAATAAGGCATGAACTGACAGTACCAGGACACCCATCCATGAATGGACAGGTGGAACGCATGTTATGTTACATGAAGGAAACATTATAAAAGCTGGGGCCTAGGGACACACACACAAAAAAAAGATAAGCTACTAAGCATACAGCATATGACACCCAGTGCCATAACAAATAAAACTAAGATCACACCTACATATAGCCCAGAAAAACCAGCAGATTCCTCTAGTAATTGCCGCACATTTCAAATAGGGAACCCAGTGTATGCAAAAAATTTTATGGGGGAACCATTGTGGATACCAGCAAAGGTGACCCAGATAACCGGACCCCATTCATACAGGGTAGACACTGCGGACGGGAGGAGCTGGAAGAGGCACATAGACCAGCTCAGATCTAGAGTTACGAAGGGTGACCTAAACCAACCCACAGAAGAGGAGGGAGACCCCTCAAACAAATCCAGGGAAGAAGGGGGAGATCCTTCAAACATGACCATAGGGGAGGGGGTGACCCCTCAAACAGACAAAACACAAGGAGAAAGGGAGGGGGAGACCCTCCATGAACAAGAGAAACAACAGAACAAACCCTGACAACTGCGCAACAACCTCTACTAACATAAGCCCCGCTCGGGAAATGCAAACATGTATCTGAAACCAGGGAAGAAGGCAGGTTGGGGAAACAGGAACAGGTCCACAAGGATAGCGGGAAAGCAGCCCTGGCAGGAGTGGCCAAGCCAACTCAACCAGCCAGGAAATTCCTGGTGGGAGCGGCATGGCTGACTCAACCTTCCAGGAGGTTCCAAGAAGATGGACGGGAGGAACAACAGATCCTTCCGAGCAGTCCAGAGGCCAAACCGTGATTGAGCTGTACAGGTCCAATCAAACCCATAAAAGCCCCGCCTACCTATGTGATTATGTACTGTAGGCAAGGCTCAGATTGGTTGAACCAGATCAGGTGGGGAGGGGTGTTATGTATTAACATACTTAATTGTGATTGGTTGGTCCATGGCGGTGTGAAATTTGAAGAGCCGTCACTGGCCACATCCGCATGGCAGGATAGGCATGTAGAAGTATGCCTCTGTCAGGTCTATGGATGTAAGAAAGTCTCCTTCTCAGATGCTCCCCAATGTGGACTGGAGGGACTGCATCTTGAACCACCTGTAAGTCAGATGGCTGTTTAGTCTTTTCAGGTCCAGAATTGCTCTCCACTCCCCCCCCCCAAGGACTTTGGGATTACAAAATAGGATGGAGTAGAATCCCTGCCCCTGTTGGTCCTCTGGGACCGGTTGGATAGCTTGAATGTCCAAGAAGTGCTGAATTGCAGTCTCCCTGAGGCCTCTCTTTGTGTTGTCTTTTGAGATGGGGCAATGAATGGAGAACCTCGGAGGTGTGGAAAGGAATTTGAGGGTGAGACCTGATCTCACCATCTCATGGACCCATGTGTCTGTTGTAGTTTCCTCCCATTGATTGGCAAAGAGGCTTAGGGGACCACCAATGGGAGCGTTGGACATGCAGTCACTTGGAGCAGCAAAAGGGATGACTTTCGCCACCACGAAATCGCCATTTGGCCTGGAATTGCTGCCTGTTCCTATCTCTGTACCCAGATCTATCGGGCTGGTGATCATGTCTTTGAAAGTAAGTCTTCTGTGGAAAGCCAGATCTGTTCTAAATGAGGGTCTATGAAAATAAGGTGAGGGGCAGCTTTCAGCTCACCTGAATAGGGATGGTAGTATCTTCCTCTTGTCCCTTGTCTCCACCAGAATGGGGTCCAAGAATTCCCCAAACAGTTTGTCTCCCTTGAAGGGAGCAGAGGCTAGCTTCCATTTGTGTTTTGTGTTTGGCTACCAATGCCGGTGCCACAGCAGGTTGTCACCAATGATGCGATGACCCTGGAAGCAAACTTGGCAGCATTCAGAGTAGTATCAGCCAAGAATTCTGTGGCCGCTGCAAGTTTATGTCCTGGTGAGTGCAGAAGTCACCAGGTTCTATCTTGCATCTGCCGAAGCCAAAACAATGAGAGGCGTCCATAGCCGCCTTGACTGGCCAAGCAGATGCCTGATGGGCATTATGAAGTGTCAGCTCTGCCTTCCTGTCCACTTTTAGGACATCCTCCATGTCAGGAGCCAAGACAACCACCGGCCCATCTACTGCTGATATTTACAGTGCCTCAGTGAGTTCCGGGGCCACGTTATAAAACATCTTGTCACCCCCACTCGGTTTGGGATATGTCCCTGGTGAGACCCATTGCTGCTGGTCCACACCCAGAAATAATTTTGGTAAGGGAATCACTTCAGCCTCTGTGGGCAGTTCTGAAGAAAGTAATTTGCTTGGGTCAGCTAAATCCAAGGTTGGATCTGGAGTAGCTGAATCTGCTCCCAAGCAAGCTGTATTCTTGGCCTTCAAAGGAGAGATTTGAACAAAGTAGGATGAAAAAGGCCTGTGAAAGCCAGGTGTTCCAGGGCTATGCCTTCCTTTTCAGAAAGTTTCAGTTCTTTCTGCCCCTCCTCATCAGAGAGTGATGATCAGCTCTGCATGGAGGGTGTGGGAGAATAAGGCCCCTGGAGGGCCTTGGAATCCCTTGGAACCTGGGTTGGCTNTGGAGGGTGTGGGAGAATAAGGCCCCTGGAGGGCTTGGAATCCCTTGGAACCTGGGTTGGCTGATGCTGCCCTTGGTGCAGGGAGAAATCAGACGCCACGGAGGCTACTTGCTAGCTTTGCTGCAAGCCTGCAGCACTCCCTTGTTTAATGACTTCTGAAATCAAAAACTTCATATTAGAGGGAATTTCAGGTTTTTGGCTGTCCCCTGGGTGGAGCCCTGCCATTGTGGGAGTAAAGGTGGCCTCTGGGGTAGGTTTCACCCTTCTCAAAAGTTGTTCCTAATGTCCTGTTGCTGAAAGCAGATTAGAACAGGATTGAAACAGGCCTCATTGCTGTTAGGCAATGTAAAGCATTGCTGAGATGACTGCTCTCCAGCACCATCTGGAGACCATGTCTGGGAGTGCAAGTTGTTTATCTGCCTAGCCTCATTTAAAGGTTGTCATGGCTCAGTGTAAAATGCACGCGAAAGGGCAGTGTCACCTCCTGGGGAATCTACTTTCCCTCGCTACTCTGCCTCCTTTAGTGCCTTGGCTATTTCTTCTGTCTTCTCCTCATCCTCCGTATCCTTTTCCTCAGCCTTTGTGAGCTTTTTAGATGCTCAGGCTTTTGCCCTGATTTGGGCTGCTGCTCTTGTCACCACTGATTTAGGCTTTGAGGAGCACTTCGGTGGAGCCTGAGGCTGTGGTGACAGACACAGTTCAGTCACACTTACAGACACTAGATGGTTCTCAGTAGTCATAGAGGCTTCCATTCTGTTGGAGCCGATTCCTAAAGAGGCAGAGGCATTCAGAAACTTTGCTGACATCAAGAGTGTGCACTAGTAGACCAGGCAGTGACTCTAGCCCCCTCCACAGCTGTGGGAAGATCTGAGGGACCTCAGTCCACTTTTTTGGACTGGATCTAAGGTGGCGATGCCGGTCGGAACCAGGGAGCCTGTCTGACAGTTCGCTCCAGCTGGGATTGGCTCCTGAAAGGCAGACACATTTGGAAACTCTGCTGCCTCGGCTAACCAAAAGCATCAAAGAGTATGCACTGGTAGACTGGGCAGTGACTCTACCCCTCCGCAGCCATGGCAAGATCTGAGGGGCCTTGGTCTGCTGTCCTGGGCCGGATCTGAGATGGCTATGCTGGTCAGAACTAGGAATCCTGCCTGTCAGTTTGCATCCTCAGAGAAGTGCTGGAGGAAGCCATTGTTTCCTTGTTCAAAAAAGAACCCTAGGAATGGGACATTTGTCCCTTGCTCATTAGAAATATTGGAGCTAATTGATATACATCTGTATGAGCTAAAGACTGAGTCAAAACTGGGGATAGCAGGCAAGGAAGGCGTGTCCACACAAGTTTGACAGACTCAGTCTAATGAGCAATGAGACAGAATTAACTGATTCCTGGTTTCTCTTGTCAGCACACTGGAGAACGACTTACTTATTAAAGGAAGGTACAACAAAAATACTTGAAGCCCATCTAAACTAAGAAGGAAAGGAATAAGTGAAGTAGGGCCTTTATTACCATGTATAGCATAGTATCCTATGCTATACATGGCATTAATCACAGAGAGAGAGGGTGCAGTGAATTCTGAGGTAAAATATAGGAAATGGGAGGAAAAAATGGAAAATATTTTTTATTTATTTATCATTTTCAAAGTTTACTGAAGAATAGAGAGACAAAAACAAGAAAAACATCCATTCTTCACAACTGAAAGCTATTCCTTCCTTTTGTCAAAGTTTCAGAATCAGCATTTGGCTTTAATAACTTTTTTGCTTCAACTGCATGGAGCACTTTTATCAAATCTTCACTCTTATCATATTTATTTGCCTTTTCCGTGTTCTGCCTAAATCTTAATACAGTATTGCATGGATGAAAACACTGTAAGAACAAACAAGAAAGGTGAAAAAGTTCTAATTTAACTCCTGATTTTAAAAGCTATCCAGGTATGAAAGCAAAGGATAGACTTTGATTGAATAATCTCTGCAATATCTCTCCCCCCCTCCCCACTTTCCAGATATTGCTTGTGTTGATAGATTCAAAAGCAGTATGTGGAACTCCTACTCCGGACACAAACTGAGGGACTTGAAAACCTATTACTTACAGAGGAAGAATTTATCCTGTGAAAACTATAAAAGCTATGAAAAGCAGATCTGTCGCTCCAATAAGGATTGTAAAAGTGTAGTGATAGATGAGCAGAAGTCTGAGAAAAGGTATGAAGAGCATTGCATGGGTCTCTGAAGGATGGAATATTTTTTGGCACTTTGTTTAAATTCCTGGGAGGTCTGAGGCCTTGCTGAAGGCAAGGTGTCTTGGAGTCCAAGCATAATATAGGTTAATTGAAATACTGTTGGAGGCCAATTTTTCGCTTTGCCAAAGACTGCATGAATTTTCATCAAAGAAGGCACTTTTACACCAAAGGGTCATTTTTTGGCTCATTTTTCAGCCGTTTTCAGGACCTTTTTCTGGGCCACTTTTTGGACTGTATTTTGAACCATTTTAGGCCATTTTGGGGGCATTTTTCGCTTGAAAAATGGCCAAAAATGGCTTGGGAAATGGTCTGAAAATGGCCAGAAAATGGTCCCCAAAACCAGCCAGAGAATGCCCCCAAAATAACCTGAAAATGGCCGTTTTTGGGTCATTTTCTTCCCATTTTTCTGCCATTTTCAGGCCATTTATCAGGCCATTTTTGAGCTTTTTTGGCCAAAAAAACCCAGCCAAAAATGGTCCATAAAACAGCCGCTAAAATGACCATTTTGGGGTCATTTTTGGGCCCACTTTTCAGTTGTTTTCAGGCCATTTTCAGATCATTTTCTTGGCTATTTTGCGGGCTGTTTTTTGCCTGAAAAATGGCTCAAGGGGCAGTGATGGGATTAGCCGGTTCACCAAACTGGGGTCAGCCAGTGGTGGGACTAGCTGGTTCACCAAACTGGGCAGAATTTTAACAACCAGTTCACTTGAACTGATCCAAGCGGCTGAATCCCGCCTCTGGGGGGCATGCTTGGGTTACAAAATGCCAAGCAATAGAGACAAATTAACAAAGTATATAGGGGATCCAGGTTCAAATCTCTGCCCTCCCAAGCCTGTAAGGATCACAATAAAATTAGTACATGCCTACAGACATCTAAATAAACTTCAACCCTGGTGCCATGTTACTAAGCCTTATTATAATGAGAGAAAACTACAATGAATTGGAGGGAGGATCCACACCCCTACCTCCTTTTTTTTAATCTATCAGTGAGCAATCATGTGCCTTGGCCACTCCAAAGCAATGCAAGAGACTCCTGTCCCAAAGGTGCTTTTTACAAGAGGCAACTGGACTTCTTTGGTTTCCAGAAAGTCTAGTTGCCTCTTGAAAAAGCACCTTTGGACAACCATGACCTGGATTACTGAAGAATCTCCATAAACAAGAGACTCCTGTGCTCAGTGAACTGATAAAGTACCCTTTTCCATCCAGGAGAAGCAATCCTTAGATCCATTTGCATTACTTAAAGATACTGGCTGGTTTCACTCACTTCACAAGATATCCTAAGGAAATCATCCAGATTTAAAGAAAGATCTTATGCCACCAGAAAGGCAGTAAAAAAATCAGTGCCAAGCTTGCATCCTGCCTCTTAGAAGTACATCCCAAAAGGACAGTGCCAGGAACCAGTAAAGCAGTGTAAAAAGCTTAAAACAACCCTTTCCCTTTAAGAAAGCAAAGCAAGCAGCAAAGAAGAAAGAACTTCAGAGAAGCAGCTCAGGCTACATTAAGTCTGGGTGTAATACCAAAAACCACAAGCTGTAACAATGTAACAAGGCTTAACTGCAGAGGCAGTTTCTGAAAACACTTAATAAAGGGCAATGAAGATAAGGATTAGGCTAGAAACAACATATAGAGGCACACCAGAAATGTCTCCTCCCTTCCCTCATGACAGGATTCACTCTCTAATGTGGGAAAAGCAAAAGGCTGTTTCTTCCCACTGCTTCCGCCGAACTGCTCAGAAAGTAAGCTAATGGTTCACCCAAACCTGTGCTGGGCTGAATCCCACCACTGGCACAGAAGGTAAAAATCCAGGGGAAAGCCACATCAAATCCCACACTGCAATCCTGACATACTCTTGCTTGGATGAATCTGTGGAGCACTTGTCTACCACCTTTGGCAAATGTAGCTTTTCTTTAAGCCCCTGTCACACAACACCAATGGATGGAAAGAGGATGTAAAACGGAGAGAAACACTTGCCATCCGTTGGTTAACCGCGATGCATCCGTTCTGTATTCACTGCCTCCGTAGTTTTCATCCTCTCTATCCGTCCAGCCATCCGTCAACTGACATTTCATCCGCTCAAAAAGTTTTGAGCTGCACAAAACTTTTTGAGCGGAACATATATCCAACACGTCCGTTCTGCATCCGCAACGCATACGGGGAACATCCGTTCTACATCCATCGTCATCTATATGCGTCCGCTATATACTGCTAGCATACACTGCGCATCCGTGCAACTCGCATCCACTCCAGCAGAAAATGGACACAGGGAAGAAGCGAAACGGACACGGAACGGACACAAAGCGATTAGTAGCAGGACGGAGAAAGGATGAAAACAGATGCAGCTTGCATACAAAGCATTAAACACCGGAAAAAACGTTCGCAGAGGGGACGTATCTCGATATTTAGGATGTCTGCAGATGTCTAGAGGATGCAAAAGGCACACGAGGAAAACGTATATTTCCTAGAAAAAGGGGGAGGAACTCACCTGGATCTCACTTTCAGTCCAGCAGCCCTGTAGTGCAGACTCTTCAGCCTTCATGTGGCTCTTGCTGTTCCAATAGCATCCAGTCATCTCCACCATGGATCATCACAACACACCTTTTGGTAGCCACCATCGTTCTACAACAGTGGAAGCCATCTAAGGCTCTTTCACCTGTCTACGTGAAAAAAAGAAGGCGGCCAAGAAGTGTCTGTCGCAAAGATGGATTTGCCAGAAGAGCAGAGTACGGACTGTATAAAAAGCTGATGGTGGTCGCTGAGGAAAAGAACACCTCCTGCATTACAAAACTTCATGAGGATGCGCCGAGCCATGTTTGACAAAGTTGTGGTAGCGGCTTGAGACCCAGCGTTGACCAAGCAGAGCACCATCTTCCGGCCCAGCCTGGACCCTGGGCTGAAGATGGCACTGACTCTGTGCCACCTGGCCTCAGGGACCAACGTACAGAGCACTTCAGTACGGCTGGAGGGTGCCACACAACACCATCAGCATTGTCGGTCAGTAGAAAGTGGTGCAGGCCATCATCGAAGAATACAAGGAGGAAGCTCCTCCAGTGCCCCTCCAACTGAAGAAGGCTGGAACGAAAGTTGCAGAGCAGTGGTATCAGAAGTGGAACTTCCCCCACACTGTTGGAGCCATAGATGGCAAGCACGTGGCTGCAACAGCTCCAGCCAAGCATGGGTCCACTTATTTCAACTACAAGGGCTTCTTCAGCATCATCCTCTTCACCATGGTTGATTGCTGACTACAAGTTCATGTACATCGATGCTTCAGGCAATGGCTCATCTTCAGATGCCCAGGTATACAACGCCAGTGACCTCAAGGAGGGGCTGGGACGCAACTTCATCATGGGCTTCTCAGATCCTGACCCCCCTGCCCAACGACACACAAGATGTGCCCTACTTCATCGTGGGGGATGACGCCTTCTCTCTCAGAACCTACCTCATGAGCCCTACACCTCCAGATGCCTCACCCGTGAAGAAGATGGATCTTCAACTACAGCTGTCCAGGGCAAGGCGGGTGTGGAGAACGCCTTTGGCATCCTGGCCAACAGGTTCCAGGTACTTCTCACCACCATGCAGCATCGCCCAGAGACCATGAGGAAACATCGTGGAGCTTTGCTGCATCCTGCACAATCTCATGCGCACGACCTACCTCCCTGTGTTGCAGAACGGCTCGTGGACCTCCAACAAGGCAATGGGGGACATGGAGCCTGGTGAATGGAGGCAAGGGCGAAACCTGATAGATACTGTGGATGTGCAAGGCCCCAACAGAGCTTCACGTGAAGGGAAGAAGCAGTGCAACCTCCTGAAACACTGGTGCAACTCCCCAGCTGGAGCAGTGGAGTGGCAAGACAGGATGATAGATGCTTAATGGATGCTTCCTTCAGCCTGTCTCATCACACGGATGAGATTGGGCCATGTATGTTGAGATGGGCCTACAATGAACAGGGCATTTAATAAAGAGTTGTGTTTATGTTTGAAATGTGTGGATCAATGATTACATTGTTATTGATAATGAAGGCCATAGGTGTGGCACCTGGGAGGGTGGACCATACAGTCCCACTATGCTTGCACTGGAGTTTATCTTCCCACATCTTTACCCATCCCACAGGTATCCTAACGCCATCCCACAGCTATTACCCAAGCCAAAGGTATCCCTGCCCATCCCACTGCTGTCTTAACCCATCCCACAAGCATGCAAAGGCTTAAACCATTTCTAAAAGTTTCCACCAAGACTTTATTTCATAAAATAAATGAAGCAAGTGTGTGAAGCAAAGATAATCTTTATTAATAACACAGCTGTAAAAGCAAAATGACCCAATCAAGTGTCCAAAGCAAAAGATAAAGTCAACAGGTAGCCACCCAGTCTCTGCGCACTCTTCTTAGTCACTCTGAGGCATGCCAGTTCAGGGGTGAAGGGTCCAGGTGCTTGGAGTGGCTGCTGCTAGAATGCTGTATTAGGCGTCATTGGGGGTGCCTGGCCCTGAGAGGTACAACAGGGGACGGTGTATGGAGGAAGCTCTCAGAGACGCTGGCTCAGTCCTGTGATGTTGAGAGCCTCTTCTCCGGACATGGGGTGTCAGCCCCTATACCGATGACAGATGTTCTGAGGTCGGCTTGGCTGTGGGGTGGAGGAAGTGAGCCAGTGTAGTGGGGATGTCCGGTCTGCAGCTGAGCGAGGTGAGGTGTGGGTGGCATCTGATGGCTGGGTGGTATGCTGTGGTATGGGTGGCATCTGTGGTGTGGTGCAACCGTGGCATCTGATGTACCTGTGCCTGGACTGGGAGGGCTGCCTGTGCTGCTGGAGCTCCTGGTGGCTGTAGCCTGGTAGGTGAGGCCTGTGGAAAGCCTTGGGAGGGCAGTGAGATCACCTGGTGGAGGAGCACGACCTGACTGTGGTGAAAGCGCAGTTCAGCTGGGTCTGTCCTTGATCACCTGGTACTCACTTTGCTTGATTCGGACATGTCCAGGAGGGTCTGGTTGACATAGGTGAGGAAGGGCTTTGTGGTTTGAGGATGTATGTCGAGGTGTACCAGAGTTCTATGCTGCTTCGATGGTGTCCCTGGTCTCCAGCAGGACAGTGTGGCTCTGTCCGTCCCGGTTGGCTCTCTGCCTGCTTTCTGTGGAGGTGGAGCTGGGGGTGGGGGTGGGTTGCTCTCTGGTGGCAATGGCCCTTCTTTCCTTGCTCCCACTACGTCAGGGGTCCCTCCCACCTGCTCCACCACGGGGAGTGCAGCTGTTTTAGGGGGGTCTCCATCGTGGGGCGCTGCCACAGATACCTGCCCTGGACACAGGAGCTGACTCTTTGCCAGAAGAGGACTGGCTCTCAGTGGGCTGCCTGAGAGAGAGGGTTGTGAGAGGGGGGCCGCTCCTCAGTGGTGACCTGCACCATCCAAGAAGCTGCACTTGGCCATCATGTCGTCTCCTGGTCGGTGAGCTTGACCGCCGGCCTGGCCAGACTTCTTTGAGGTGCAGCTTCCCATACCAAGGTGTGCATGTGCTTCCACCATCCAAGGAGGACACCTCTGAAGTGTAGCCCGAGGCTCTCCAACCTTCTCTCTCCAAGCCGCCTGCTTCCTCTTGTGTCTCGATAGAGCCTGTGTCCCTTCCCGCCATGGTTTCTGGTTTTCCCCATGCCATATCAGATGGCCACCTCATCCTTCATTTCCTCTTCGATGGAGTATTGCCTCCTTCTCCCTATCTTCGTGTATGCTTCTTCCTCCCTCTGGCAGGGCCTTCTGGGCCCTCCATCAGGGGGCTTTGGTGTTCTAGGGGCTGCTCACCAACACACCACCAACGACCAGCAGCAGCAGCAGCAACAACAACAGCAGAGCAAAAGCACAACAGGAGCACCAGCAGCACCAGCAGACGCAAGCCAGCAGAGTAAGCACCAGCAGCACCAGCAGGACAGGAGCCAGTACGAGCAGAGTAAAGCACCAGCAGAAGCACCAGCACCAGGAGCAGCGCCGACAGAGTAAGCACCAGCAGAAGCACCAAGCACCAGGAGCAGCACCAGCAAGTAAGCACCAGCAGAAGCCCCAATCACCAGCAGAGTGCAGCCTGAGCAGCAGAAGCCCCAGCAGAAGCAGAGTCAGTGCCAGGGGGTGGGATGGTGGCCTGTCCTTCTTGCCAGGGCTGGCAGAAGATGGCACAGGCTTCCTCTTCTTCCCCATGGTTGTTGGCTGGAGATGTGTCTAGCAGCAGGTCTTTCCTCTGAATGGTGACCTGCTTGTGAGCTGCATCCTTTTATATCCACTGGGCTGACGCAATGCATCCTCCCCGCATGCGCAGTGAACGCTTTGCATCCACTAGGCATCCGCTAGCCATCTGCTAGACATCCGTGATGCATCTGCTGTATCCGCTCGGCATCCGCTCTGCATGCGTTCCTTCCGCTGCGCGTCCGCTTTCGCTGTGCTCCCCTGGAAGCCCTGCGGATGTGCCATCCACTTCCACCGCTAGGCTTCCGTGGAGCATCCGCTTTACATCCTGGCTACATCCTCTCCCCATCCGTTCCTTTCGTTGTTGTCCGCTCTGTTTATGCAAATTTGGGGCACTTTTGAGAGCGGTAACATGGATGGAAAATTTTCTCGTCCGCTGTGTCCTTTTTAGATACTTTTTGCATCCATCGGCCTATGTGACAGGCCCTTTCATTGTTTGAGGGCACTGCTATTAAGCTCCTGAGAGAAGGATCTGCCAAGTTTCCTGAAATTGAGACTTTTGACCAATTTGGGCACTTGCTTGCCATATGGCATACAGTTCCGGTTGGGGGGGGGAGCAGAGGGAGGCAGAGAGAGAGAGAAGGGAGGGAGGGAAGGAGAAATGCTGTTACAAAAGTTTTTCTTTTTATTGTTGCTAAACGTAAAGTTTTAAAAGCAGAAAAAAATGCTCAAAAGAAGTCTTTGAGGGCTGAACATGGAGAGGCATAGATTTCCTCTGCCTTCTGCATTCCCACCCCACTCTGAAGTGGGATCTCCCCACTAAGCAGCCCTGCCAAGTCCACTTTCATAGTCTGCCGAGCGCAGCTCTCAACATTTGGCTCACACATCCCTCCCAGCCAATGCCAGTGAAGGGGAAGGTGCATGTACTGTCTGCTCTGCTCTCGCTGGCCAGAGTGGGGCTCCACACCACTGCCTCCCAGCCAGAGCACCATGTTTGTTTGCTTGCTGGTCACCTCTGAGGAGGGAGTTGCCCGGCCCCTGCCATGGAGGAAAAGAGGGAGAGCAAAGAGGGGGGTCTCCCCAACAGGATCCAGGTTGGAGTTGCCTTATTCTGTATGGACCTCTAATGCTTCACTTTGCCTGCCAACCTCCACTCCCACTCCACAGCCCAAGTGGATGGATTCACACAACATGTGAAACTGGACAGGAGAGCATAGATAGATAGATAGATAGATAGACAGACAGACAGACAGACAGACAGACAGACAGACAGACAGACGGGTGGAAGGAGGGAGGGAGGGAGGGAGAGAGCAAACCTTCTCTGTCATGGACTCCTGTCCATTGCAACAACATCTCCCCAGAGATGCACACAGCACCCTCTCCCCTAAGGTTCCAAAAAGTGCTTCAGACCTGGCTTTGTCCCCATCCTGGAGTTGTGTGGCCCCTGGTATGAGTTGTTATTCTTCAATTATTTTAGTCCAGGCTGCCTATGAGGTTATATATTTTTACCTACTTTAACTGATTTATATATGTATTTGTAAACCACTTAGAGGGTGACTGAAATAAAGCAATTTTTTTTGGTTAAGTTTTATTGATTTTTAAAAACAAACAAAAAACAAAGAAAACATAAAAACATCCAACTTTCTTCCATAAAGATACAAGCAGTGTGTCAGTTGGTTTGCAAATTTTTTGTGCTTCGATTTCATAGTCTCAGTTACAGTTACATTACATA